>JAHLSL010000012.1:69070-112294 GCA_025920805.1 Petroica traversi
TCTTTTCTTTTCTTTTCTTTTCTTTTCTTTTCTTTTCTTTTCTTTTCATTTTTCTTTTTTCTTTTTTCTTTTTTCTTTTCTTGTAAACTTCTGTTAGCTTTTGCTGGTTAACCCCAGTGACTTCTTTGCCTTTTTAGGGGTCTTTCAGGGTTTTTATTCATTTGAGAGATGTATTTACCCTCAATTTCTAAAAGTGTCCTTAAAGAACCTCTGTGATTCCAATAAGCATATTATCCTCAGTTTCTTTTTAATTCCTTATCAAAGAGCATCTTCATTTTTTTATAAATCTCTTCTAAAAATACAAAATAAGTAAATTTTGTGGGGATTGTGTGTGTGTTTGTCTTTTTTGCTCCTGCCAGAAGGCTGGATTTAATACATTATGAGCCTTTGTGTGGAGTTCTATGTAAATAGTTACCCACTGAGCCACAAGCCCTGCTGTGTCTTTGCTGCAGGTCCTCTAAGGCCATGGATGCAGCATGGCTTTAATCACTGTAATTAGTTTGTGACACCACTGAAGAGGATGGTCTCTCCTTTTCTGCCTGCTGCTGCTCATTCCCCTCTGGATCAGGAAACAGAATTCAATAAAACTATGTGACACTTAAAAGCTCCATTTGAAGCCTGCTGCCTTTCTCTTTGGGAACAGCGTGTTGAGCAGAGAGTTGCGCTGCGTAAAGCTTCAGCTCAGCTTCCTTTCAGGTTTGGCTGGGGCTGAAAGTGCTGCCAAGAGCAAAACTTTAACAATTTGTCATAGGCTCAGCTCACGTCCAGTTTCTTCTCCCAGCTTACTGCAGATCCATTGGGCAACATGTCCTTTGATCCATCTCTTGCCATGCTTGAGCAAGAGCGCCTTTGCTTGGCTTCTAAAAAAGCCAGTACAAAAGTAGAGGAGGTTTATCAGGAAGGAGTTCACCACCTGTTGGAGGAGCAACCTTTTGCACTCTTCTGCAGTTCCAGGGGAAAGGTTTTGGCCTCTGCAGCTGGTGATTTTTTTGCAAAGAGAAGGAGATTAAAAACATCACGCTTCTTACCACCTTTGCCAAAAGCGCTTGAAAACAACTTCAAAGAACTTCCCCCCTCCATGCTCAGAGTGCAAAACATCCCTTTTTATATTAGGGAGTCAAACCAGACCAATGAAGTGGGGGAGAGACATCTTCTTTGATCATTTGTTGCTCAGACAAACTCCTGGGTAACAGTTTCTAGGTTAATTAAATGTTGCTTTGTACTGACAAGCTGAGCTTGTGTTAAAGCTTCAGAATATGTTTGCGTGGCTGAAAGCCTGCACTCCCTCATAGTCGCAGCATAAACCACAGGCCTTCCAGCCTGGTAACATGCAAACATAATAGCAAACAGCAAAATAGAAGACCTGACCTCTTGGCTTGAGTATTGGCTTTGGGGAATGAGCTTCCCAAGTCAAGAACTGGTTATCTTCTCAAAATCCATTTCTTTTATTTTGGGAAAAAAGCATGCATTCAGTTTCTATAAACTTTCCCATTTTTGGGTTTTTGGTTTTTTTTCAACTGCGCCGTGTTCAGACTGGCTCAGTCAACTTGTTTTATCTGCAAAAAGGAAGAAGTGGGGAGGAAGGAGAAAACAAGCCTTGCCTACTCCTTTTATGATTAGGGGTTAAAGGAATGAGCATGTTATATATGCAGGGCTCTGGTTGCTCTGTGACTTTTCTGCTGCTTTCCCACATCTGTACGTCAAGTCTTGCAAAGATGAATGGTGGCACAAAAATCCTACTGTCGTGGGAGAAGCGTTATTTCCATGCAGCGCTACTTATCTGCTGCTTATCTAAGTCTACCTGAAGCAGATCCTGTCATAGCAGAACAAATAAAACACAAGTTCAGCAGTTTCTTGGGCAGCCTTCTTTAATTGTGCTTTATTCTGGGCAGTTCTTCCAAAGATTTCAAAAGGTTTCAACTCCAGGAAAGAACTGAGCATAAAACTACCCCATGGTGCTGTGGATGTCAAGGCCCTGGTGACAAGCCTGACTGTGAATGCTACCTCTGGAAAAATCTCCTTTCTACAGGGACACCACCAGATACTGCAATGAAATACTAACTAATGTTGGGCAGCATCTCCAGAACAGATCCAAACAGAGATTTAGCTGGCAAATGGACATCAGGGTCCCAATTTCTAATATGTGCCTATGGCAGAGCAAACTGACCTGGTGAGTGCAGGGTAGTTCTACTCACAGAATTGCCAACCACACTGTACAAAAATCACACATCAGGCTCTTTCTTTATTTAAAGGCGTTAGTTTTAAAATAATTACATTTTTAAAAAAATATCCATGGCTTCTTGCTTCTTTGAACCCTTTAACAAAAACAAGTAACAATTTCAAGCTTCTCTCTAGCTCATGACAGCTAGAATCTGAATTACTACTTTTAATCCATTTTGGAATTGCCCTGGGTTCCCTAGGCTGTGGGAGTCAGGGCTCTAAGAGACCCTCTGGTATCATGATAATTATAATAAAATGCCTTGGCTCCACAGAGCACACCCTTGGCAGTGGAAGGGCAGATCTGTTTGTGAATGTCTTTCTAAATAGCTGTTGGATTTAATTCTCTTCTGCTTCAGTTATTTACATTCAGGCAATGTGTGCCTCTCCAGGGATGGGCTCAGGCCTCTCCCACCAGCACAGATAGTCTGGCTTTCAGCCTGACCAGCCAGGGCCATGGGAAACCCTGAGAGGGGTTTGGTCCCACTGCAACACAAGATTTCTGTTGTCTTTGCACTTGGGAAGGTACAAAAAGCTGACAGTGCAGCTTTCACACGGGACCTTTTCTGATGGGGCCACTCTCTTTTAAAGCAGCTGAGTGCTTTGGAACCCTTTTGAGCTGGCATTTCCAGAGACAAGAACTGCAAGCCAGCTTTTAATGCAGTGTGTGGGGAATGGAAGCCTGCTGATGCTGTGACCATGTGTGTTTTTGTATCCAGACATGGAGCTCAGGACATGGGTTCCAGTGGAAATGAAGTGCTGGTCATTTTTATCATAAAGATGTAAAGGTAAAATGTAGGCTGTGAGCATGTGGCCAACCTCAAAAACCTGCACTCAGTTACAAAGCACCTGTGCCCTGTCTCTGTGAGGTTTCTATCAGGGCAGTTTTACTCCAAGGTAATAATTTTAAGTATCTGTCACAGGGCCAGGACCCTTGGGGAGAGGCAGTCCAAATGCAGCTCTCCAAAGCAAAGAAAAAGAGACAAGGATAGAGGAAGTATAGCTCAGAAGGCCAGCAAAGCTCCAGTCTGTGTTCCCAGAATTATTTTGCTTTTCATCCAAAGACTTAGAGTGCAATGTGTAAGCAGACCTGCCCTCTGCCCCGAGAGCACTCTCATCCCTCAGCTACAGGCTCTTTCTTGCTGACTTTCTCTGATGTGGGTTTGAACATCCTCCAGCTGAGAAAAGCTTAAAAGGCATGTGTCACATTTCCTGAGCACGTGTTCAAACCACTAACATAAAATTTAAGTATTACCACCAATGCCCTTTTTTTTTCCCCTGCTTTTGAAGGATGCAAAGAGCTTGTTTGGTTCTGAAAGGCAACAGGTTAGCACTAACCCTCAAAGGAGGAACAGCCTGAGGGAAGGGACTAGGTCTAGACATTTCTCAATATATCTCTTGAAGGCAAAGTGTAGAGGCACCCTAACCCATAGCATGCCTGGTTTCCACTCCTCTTTAAAGGGTGTCAAACCTCATCTGTCTTCTGTATCAAAAGTATGAGCTTCAGGTTCTGGTTTCCATGTCAGCAGCCCTGACTGGCTGCTGCAGCCTGGCAGTCCCAGAACACAGCCAGGAGTTTGGAGACAGCTGTGCAGGCAAAGCTGCAGCTCCTCAGCTTCACAGCCCAGCACCCTGGTGGCTTTTACCAGCATCCATCCTAGACTGAAGCTTGGCTTTGAACTTTGGAGATATTGCCTCTTGCTGCTAGGGAGTCATAATAGAGCATTTAAAAGGAAATAAGGAGTGGTTTACAGCCTTCAAAATTATGCAATTGAAATTTAATAGAAATGATGCTTCTGGTGTCAGACACTTCATGATTATAACACCACACATGTTTACTGAAGTTATGCATTTTAATAGATTGCTATTGCATAGCAAAATTCTGATTAGTTTCCTTTTTAATGAATCACCTAAGAATTTTCCACACAGACTGAAGAGGCTAACTTGACCTGGCAGTCATGAAAGAGAAAGTATATTTTTAATACAAAGCAGCCTTGTCTAACAATTTACTATCAGAACACTTTTTTTGTAGTAAAAAATATTACCATTGCTAAGAAAACCTTATGTATTATCATTCTAAATATAAATCTGCTTTCTGGAGGAATACTGAGTAATCTGTTCTGATCTTCAGGACAAAATAATATTTTTACTTCAGCACGAAACAATACTCAACCCTTTCATGGTCCAGGGTAAGACAATCATCATGCCCATTGCAAACAGAAAGAACTTTTCTGAACCAACATTAGAAGAATTTTTTATTTATTTCTCTTCAAATTTGGTACTTGATGATGCTAAAAGAAGAAAATAGATAAATGTTCATCTTGTCATTGTCAAAGTGTGTTTTATTCTCTGAATATGACATCCAAATAATTTTTCAGATTCCCTGAGTAATGCACCAAGCCAGTCAAGGTCCCAAAATTTAAAGTACATTCCAAACAGGTCACCATGGGAGTGGGATCATGCTGTGAAGATGGTGAAAAATCTATGTTTATTGTACATTCCTGTGCAACTGTTAGTTGGGCCTCTCCTGCCTTCTTAACTTTTCTTAAGCTGTTGCCTGCCCAAGTAACACTGCTCCATGACCAGCTGGACTGATCAAACCTGGTTTCACGTGGATCCATCTCCCTATCTGAGCCATGCTGCAGACTTTCTAGAGGGCCCCATCTCCTCCTCCTCTTGTCCCGTGCTGCAGAAATTGTTCTCAGCTCTCCCCCACTGCCTTCTCCTGGCAATGCCCTCAGCACTCCAAACTGCTGGGGCAGCTGGTGAGAGCTGCAGGCTTTTCAGCAAGCAGGGTGAGGATAAAGTTGCTGGTCTGGTGGGAAAAGCAGAAGTGTTGTACTGAGCCAGGCACACTCAGATCCAGAACCTCCAAGTCTGCTTTTCCACAAGGGACGCCCTCCCTCCCTCCCTCACACCAGAGAGTGAGGAACAAGGTGATATCACACCTTCCTTCAGCACAGCCAGAGCTGTGTGAATTTGTCTGCGAGGGGCACTGCACTTTATTCACAGCATTTTTTTGTCCTTAGAAATATTTCACAACTAAGAAAGGAGAAAGAGCATTCATGCCATGAGCTCTGTCTGCAGACTCTCTCCCACTTCTTGGCAGTGGAATTTATTAGTGGTGCTTTGGCACCATCATGCTCTCCCAGGATGAAAAGATCAGTTGTTTTAGTTGTTTCTAATTAATACGCAATTTTAAATAAATTTTCCACATAAATTAGATTTTTACGCTCTTCAGTAGTGCCAGATGGACAGAGCCATCTGTCAGAGATTAACACTCACTAAAGGACCACTAGTATTAAAAAAAAATAACAATAATGTAACATTCTAAAAATTTTTTCTTTGTACGTTGGTTGAACAAACAATTGCATGTAAAGCTGCTCTTATTTTCAAAGATCATCACTTTATGAATGCTTGTATAATATTTTAATGAATTTAAAACAAGACATTTTTGGATGATTGACCCATTTTTACAGCTTGGGGATATTTCTGAGGGTATCTGACCTGGGATGATGCTGCCTAAAAATTTGGAGAACCAGAAAATGTGCACCCGTTATAAACCCATATGCAAGCCACAAGCAAGTCGAGGATTGCTACAGGAAAGAGTGAAGCCCTGAATATATGTTTTTTTCCTTGGAATTGGGAAGAAGTATCTGTATAAAAGTTAGCAAAAACATTGTTTAAATGATGAGCATTGCCATTACCACAGGTTCCCTCCTAGAGTTCTAGTTTATATTTTTTCTCCTTGCTGTTCCACCACCAGCCAAACCTTTGCACCAAGGGATCACAAGTCCAAGCCTTGCACAGATCCCCCTCGGCACCAAGGAGCCTGGCAGAAGCTGCACACACAGCAAGGCAGCAGCCATGGGCTGCTTTATCCTCTGGGAAGGGGAAAGGCGAGAGGTAAACCCTCAGGTTTCCTAAAGCTCAGCCTGCCTTCTCAGTGTTAGCAGCCCAGAGTCAGAGCTTTCCCGGCAGGAACGTGCTAAAGCAGATTTGGCTTGGTAGGTGCAGAGATTTGTGTGGTCTCTGCATGATGTTACACTTTACAGGCATTGGAGATGGGACTTACTGAACCAGGTTGTCCTTTCCTTCCCACGTTTCTGTCACTTAAATCTATCAATGTCAGTTGTGTCTAATTCTTTTTTCTGTTCCCACTGGAAGGGTCAAGCTGTGATTAGACAGCTGACAAAACTGCCATCAAAAGACTGAGATTTCAGGCTACTAAAAAATGAGAAAGCAATTTAAACTTGTTTTTAAAGACCATTTCAATAAATTAAACATTTTCAAACTGGTTGCATCTAATGAAATTCCCCATAGACATTTCCACCACTGGGAGAAACTATCTGAGAGCTGGCTGGGGTTACCTGAGAATTTGGGATGGGGTGACCAAGGTCCCACAAAACTGATCAAGGGCAAATGGAGTGACAAGCTTAATAAAGGAGGGACAGAGGAGCAAGACAACTGCAGACCAGTTGGCTGAACCTTTGTACCCAGAAAAACACTGTAAGCACAAACCAGGCTACTTGCAAATACATGAAAGGTGCCAAGGAGATGAGTGATGGCAAATACAGATTAATGAGGAATTAATATTTCAAACCTTTTCAGGTTCCTTCTGTGACAGAATAAAAATGGAAACTGTCATTCTACATAAGCAACAGATGTGTTTTGACTACACTAAAGCTTTAGCATTTTCTTACATGGGGGATGTGACTTGAGTCAACGTGACACCATCATAAGGACAGTTCAGAGTCAGTTAGCAAACTTCTAAAAGTCATTGTCAGTAAATTCCTGTCAAACTAGAAGGGTGAATTAAGTATGGATTTCTCTGAAGCCTGTCTATGGCATTACACTCTATCTTCTTTAATGAATACTGAGCTCCTGAAATGCTATTGATAATTTTGAGATGATGGCCAGGGTAGAAGGACTTCCAGTATACAGGAGACAGCCTAGGAATTAAAATTGAACTAGCCAAAGTGGAGAAAGTATCTGAAACACAGAAGGCAGTTTGATAAGGAAAAGAAAAAGTGCAAATCTGACATAGGTTTTGAGAAGAGCAAGCATTTAACAAGGCAACTCTTAGCTATACAGTTGTTCTGCTGAATTTAGGTGCCAGTGTGTGTCACAGTGACTTGTTGCTAAGGAAGGGGGAGCATCATCCTGGGTCACACCGTGCAGTGGTGACATAAGTGAAAACATATACTCCCCCACTCTTGGCACCAGTCTGATCTCAGCATAAATGAGTCATTTTGGATGCTCCAGTTTGAGGAAGTGTTGACCAGCAGCCCAGAGTAAAGTAGCAAGAGCAGCTAGTCATGGTGTAGAAAAGGCTAGAGAGAACTGGGGCTGTTCCTGACAGGGAAGAGAAAAATGAGAAGAACTACAAAAAGGTTTTCATAATCAAAACCAGAAGCTGCAAAGGAGGTGGAAGAGTTTAACAAGTCTGCTGGGATAGGAAAGCAAATGGGATTAAATTGCAGAGAAGAGAGCTCAACCCAAATGCCTCCCAGGAATGGCAGCAAAGCCTTGGCAGGACCATGCTGGGGGGTCTGAGGATCACCACACCAAAGGTTTTTCACAAACACAGTGCAGAAACATTTGCATCAGGCAATTTAAACTTGGGCATCCTGAATACAAAATGGGTGGTGGACCTCCCAAATGTCACATGAAGTAACACTGCTATCTCTCCAAATGCCTGCAAGGGCAACAAGGCTGGTGAAGAGTCTGGAAAACAAGCCCTGTGAAGAACAGTTGAGGGAGATGGGGTTGTTTAGCCTGGAAAAAAGGAAACTCTGGAGTGACCTTATCACTCTCTACAACTGCCTGACAAGAGGTTGTAGCCAGGTGAGGGTTGGTCTCTCCCAGCAACCAGTGACAGAATAAGAGGACACAGTCCTAAATTGCACCAGGGGAAGTTTATGCTGGACAATAGGAAAGAATCCTTCACTGAAAGAAGGAGTGGGCACCAGGGGAGGTGGTGGAGTCCCCATCCCTGGAGATGTTTAAAAAAAGACTGGGTGTGGCACTCATGTGCCTTGGTGTAGTTGACAAGGTGGAGTTAGGCCATAGGTCAGACTCCATCTCAGAGGTCTTTTCCAACCTAGTTAATTCTGTGATTCTGTGTAAAGACCTGGACAGATAGAGTGGAGGTCACTAATGTCTTGCTGCTATCAAAAGGAAGTCAAGTACCATGGTTTCTGCTGTAAAGATGAGGAACCTCAGGCACAGATCCTTGCTTGGATGGAAGTTCAAAATTTGGTCAAGCATAGAGCTGGGCAAGAAGGCCACTGTGCTCTGATCCAGAATATGTAGTCCCATTGCTACCATGGATCTGGCGGAGCAATTGCACAGCTGGAATATACCTTTAGATAAAATTATCAATATTAGAATCGGGACTTATTTTTGTGTCAGTGTTATGTTGCTCAAGGAAATATTTAAGAAAAACATGGTGTTTCATTTACATAATAGTTCAGAAGAAGTTTCATTCCTTTCATGAGGTGTATACATGAGTGAAACTTGGAAGATTTCATTGGCTTTCATTTATGGGTAAAGTTGATGTACCCCTCTTTAAGGGGGTCTGTAAGGGGGTCTTTTTCCTCTAGGTGAATTTCATTCTAAAGTTACACATGGCAGAAGGTGAGGTATTTGTCTGCCATGCCAAACAGAGGAGAGCAGCTAAAATAAGATTTAATTCTTCTGATCTATAGATGGGAGGGCTGAAGAAGCTTTGATGTACTCTGAGAGATCTCAGGATGGCCAGAACTGAGAGCTACTCCTAAAACAACCTTACAAAGCATTTTGAAAGCTTGCGACAAAAAAATACTCCATGGCAGTGACTGTACCAGTACCTAACTGTGCTGTAACAGCAAGACTGAACTCAGCAGGTCAAGGGTTGCAGCTATCCCACATCATATCTTGTCACTGTGCCCAGTATTGCCCCCACAGTCAAGAAGGACATTAAAAAACTGGGGCAGCCCAGCAGGTTTAGGAGTGGGTTAGGGGGGTTTTAGTGCCCCAAGATGGTTATGGGATTGGAGACCCTGGCACGTGAAGAAATGCTGAAGGGATTGGGCTCATGCAGCGTAGTGAAGTGAGGGCTCAGGGGGATTCCATTCCTGCCTTGCAGTGCTAGATATTGAGAGATGGTGATGGCATTCTCTTCACGAGGATTCACTGTGATGGACAGTTAAGTCATTTCAGGGAAAATTTTGTCTCCAGACACTAAAAACTTCTCCTGTGAGCCCAGCTAAAGGCTGGGACAGGCTGTCTGGAGGTGAGGTGAACTTTCCCAGGATGGAACACACAGGGCTTTGCTTGGCAATGCCCTCGATCACCTAAAGCCCTGCTCCCAACACACGCAGGTCCAGCTGTGCTTTCTGGCCCTGCTAAAGCTGGCTTTCCCCCTCAGTTTTTGTTTCTCTCAGTACAGCAAGATGCTGGAAAATCCAAGAGACACAGACTCTTACATCTGTTTTACATTTCCTCCTTTGAGGGTACAGCCCTGCACTGGCAATAGCAAAAGGGCACCTTTAGCATCCTGTCAGCAACACCCATGCAAAAAAAAAATATAAACACAGACACAGTAGCTACAGTGCCCATTTCAGCACCCACCTTCCTGCTCCTGGACAGAGACCAACACCAGTGCTAGGCCTGCACTGGCATTCCTTGGTCAGGACTAGTGATGCCACACTTCAGCACATCAGGAGCTGCCAGGGCTCAGATGCTCTCCAGTGATAAAAGCAACACAGCACAGAAAGGGAAAAAAGAAGTGGATGTTCTCTTTTTTCATTTCTATTTTTGTCTTTTCCAGTGTGACTTTTTAGACCCTCACCTTCTGACTTCATTCTGGAATGCCACTTAAGTATAAATTAAGCTCGATCTGGCCTGAGATTTCTCTCTCAGATAAAGATGAGGTTAGTTAAAAGAAACTCTAGTCATGGAAAAGCTCATATGTCAAGAAAAGCTAGCATTGTTTTAAAAAAATTTAAAAACCCCAGCAGCTTGACTCCTATTCCTTTTTTACTGAATAGAATAATCTTGTAAAATTAACTGAAGATCAGATAAACAAAACTTCTGCTTAGAGCTAGAAAGCATGGACATTTATCTCCAGATACAATCTGAGTGCATCTTCTTCATCTCTGCTTTTGTTCCACTTCATTAGCTGCCAGCACCCTCCTCCCACAGCCTCTCCCCAGGTTACAACAGCTGAGACCTGGCTCCCTCACCACTTTCTTGAGCAGTCCCAAATCTCCTCAAGAATATGAAGTTTGATATGTCTCCCATTGACTTCAGTGAGAGCTCGGTCAGACGCAGAGGAATTTTTTCAAGCTTTAAAAAAATAAAGATCTGTGCAGAGGTAAGATGCTCATAAATACATGGCTCAGTGAATCCCCCCCCATCTCCATGGGGGGAACCCTCCACTTGCCAGGCTACACCAAACACAGGGACCAAGATCTCAGGGTGGAAGGGTGGGAGATGCCACAGAGAATGCTCACATCCCTCCTGCTGCCCCCAGCTCGGGGAGGGGAACAGCTCCAGCTGCCCCTGTGAGCCCAGGCTGCCAAAACCCATCACACCTTCACCACCACCTTTTACAGCAGCAGGAGCACGTGTTGAACACTTCCCAGCTGCAGTGCCACTTGCAGCAGAGCTTGGGAGGAACCCTTCCCTCACACAGCTTGTCACCCAGGCTGCCACCTTGTCCTGAACAGAACACCCTTCCTGAGACAACCCAAGACCACAGGCAGTAACTTGTGCAGGACTCAGAAAACACGGACAGGAAGGGCTCAGAGGCACAGTGGGAGCTGGACCATTGCTTCTCTGGGAGTGTTTTGTTATGAGCTTTTTCACTGAAACATTTGTACGTAACAGTTGCCATTACCATTTTTCCTGTAGTTTGTGACAGAGGTAACAGAGCAGGTGACGATCACCAAACTAACTTATAAATAAGGATTTGCATTTAAAACACACAGGCTGTTGGAAAAGGGACCAAGAAGCTCAGGACAAACTAGAGAAGGCAAGGCTGTGTGCGATATTCTGCAGATCGCGGCAGCCGCTCCGGCTTTAGGCCAGCGGCGCTGCGCTCCCACACTGACACCTAGCGCCGGCCAGCCCTGCCCGGCTCCTCGCACTCACTCTTGAGTGGGCTTTTGCAAATTTTAAGTTTTGGAGAGTTGTTTGGGTTCCTGGGGCTTGGATTAATTTTTTTCTTCTAATGAACATGAGACTACTCGCATCGTCTCTATAAAGTAGAGATTTACCTGCCACAACATATCTGTTTTCCACTTAACTGGAATTCTTTTCTCCCATCAGCTCAGTGCTTTGAAGTTGGCTTGGAAATGCTTGGGGCACTTGTCAGTAATGCATCCCATTGTCCTGCCGTCCATCTGACGGCTGCAATGCTGAGCCCATACCAGAGCTCTGTGCTTACATACAACAACCAAGCTGGTTTATTTCAGAACAGCTTGAAAGCAGCATCGCAGCTCTGCTAACATAAAACCCTTCCTTACAACGCAGAAATGTTCTCTCAGAGAGCAGCTGTAAGGCCAAACTGCATTTCCAGACCACCCATTCACAGCAGATATCTTACTGACAGATTATTTGTAACACCAGGGCTTTGGACTGTGATCATGAAGAAAAATAAATGTTATCAGTAAAAATTATGCATGAGTTCAACACTTATTAATCATAGCTGAGCTTAAAGGCTCACTCTTCAAAATCTTTATAACAGTTTGGGAGACAAATGAAAAGTAGTTTAAGTCTCAGCTGACAAATCCTAGGGGATGGTTTTCCCTACCTGCCCACCCAGACCAGCAGCCCAGAAAAGCTCTGCAGCCCAGGCACTAAGATGTCAACACTCCACTTTCTGCTGCAAGAGTTCAGCAGAAAAATAAACACCTTTTACCAAAAAGGGAGTTCATCCAAGACCACTGCAGCTTTCAGTCTTGTGAAGTTACAGGCACAGGCTCAGGAAAGGAATTTCTTGCTTTTTAAAAACTCACTAGAGAAAAAATGAAATCTGAGAAGTTTAGGTTCGTAGAGTTCCTAGTCTGATGTTTAACACAATGTTTTATTCTTTCTGTCATTTAGGTCTTTGTCATATACAGAGCAGATCATTAAAGTCTACAGTTTTATTACTGGCTTCACTCACTGTAGAATTTGATGCCCTGGCTAATTCTTTTAGTGAGATCTAAACACAACTACTATAATTAGACTATATTTTTGTTTTGAAATTAATAATAACTTTGGCTCCACAAGCTTTAGAAAAGGTATCTAGAAGTGTTTATAGGGGAGACAATTTTATATCAATCGAGATTACAGGGTTGAGAAAATTATTTAAATTATCTTCTCTTAAATCCAGCAAGAACCAAACACATCACCTTAGAAAGCTGGGGGTATGGAAGTCCATCTGTCACTTTTGTGAAAAGGCCGAGATACCTTTATTTACCTTTAAAACTTAAGATATTTCAGCATAGGATTCCTACCCTTGAATTTCAACAAACTGAGCTCCACTTGACAAGATACCTCCAGCATTTCTTCCATTTGAAGAAGCAGTAACAGGATGCCCACCACTGCACCTGGCTGCCAGCTACACTGGGCAATGCTTGGCAGCATGTCAGCCCCCAAAGAGGGCAGCAGAACAGCTGCTGACACCAAACTTGAGAAGCATTTTCTTCCCCGTCCTTCTCCTCATTTCTCTGCCCTTTCCAAAAGGATCCGCCAACACACCCTCCTGCAACCCGCAAGAAAACAAACAAACCGACAGAATTGCTTTCTTAATTTGGATATATCAGTACCACACCATTTTCATTCCTGGGGCATAAGTAATGGGAAAGATGCCTCAGACCCCAGCAGCAGGGCATGCACATACTAAACAGGCACCAGAAAAGACATGAAGACACAAACATGGAGTTTTCAGCTAATCCTGGCATAAGAAAGCCCCCAAATGACTTTGGGTATCTGGAAGTTGTTTGTAGGGACAAATTGTTTTCAGAATTAGGCAAAATCAAATTAGAAAAAAAAATTAAAAAGAAAAAAAGCTTTAGAGACAATAGATTGTGCATTACTGTGAGAATACAGTAATTTCACCCCTACAGACTAATTGCAAGTCATGTTTTGCAACCATCTACTGAAAAGGCCATCTGGCTACACTGTGGGTCCCAACCCAAAACATCTCACAGCTTTGATGTACACTGGACCCCTAAAATTTGTAACTGTTCCCACTAAAGATCTTTTCAAGGCTTACTTTCAGGGGGTTTTGCCACTGATGTACGAAGAGAAAGGGATTTTAAACATTCCTCCAGAAACACAATAGTTCTGGCAATTTTTTCAGAGTGGATCAGATGTTAGTTAGCACAACTCAGCCTGAGGAAATAGCAACTGCAAATCATGGTGACTGATGCCATTTCAGAGCCAAGCTTCCTTTGATGCAGAAAAGAGCTTTTTTTTTTTTTTCCTGAGGGAATAAAATTACAAACAGGAAATGGAAAAACCCTACAACTACATAAAAACTTGCTGAAGTACTGAGAGACTGTGTGCAGGTGTCAAACAGACACCTCCCTCCCCCGCCCTCCATTTCACCACTTGACATGTCAATCCAAAATTCCCAAGCAAAGCTTAAAGCAATATGCAAGACTCCTCAGACACAGCAACGAGCCCGACTGGGAACCAGAAGAGCTGTCTAAAAAAGCAAGGGCAAACTCAACATTTCTGAAGGCACTGAGGAAGGAGAACTGCACTGGAGTAGAAGCCCAGCTTAAAGAACAGTGGATCAAAGCCACACAAGCAGTGATCTTTGAAACAAACAAATACACCCAAACTGCCATTATAACTTGACAGAGGCTGAGAGCTGGAGCAGCTACACCCAACTCACTCCACGCCACGAGGGTCTCAGAGCAGGAGGTGGCTCCCAATGTCCAACAGAGCCATTCACTGCCCCACAGAGTGATGCTCTTTCTGCCTCTGCTGATCTGACACAAAGCAGAGGAGGCCCTGTTGTGCCACCTCAATGTCACAAACATTGAACTGAAGAACTACAAACTCAGTAGATAGCATTTAAACTCTTTAGGCAGTATTTAAGGGAAACAAAATAAATAAAGCTCCTTTGTGAATAACATGAGAACAGAAAAACAGAGGAGTATTAATCAACATTTCCACACAGTGAAAAATGCCAACGTTTTAAAATGGGAATCATGCCCCTGGCTGGATTTCCTGCACCAGAAGAGTAGTCAAAGCTCTTCTATGCACAGAAGAAACCTCTAGGAAAGTAAACAGGGCTTAATATTAAATATTGTCTACACCAGACACTCTTTGTCCCAACATGCTATATTCAAATGAGAATAAAATGTGTGGTGAAGCTAAAATAATTAATGAATAGCCTTGAGTGAAGATTTCCAGGAGATTCTGCTTTTCTTCCTGACACATCTTAAACAACTACACCAGGAAACGGAGCCAACTCCTTCCAAGCCCACCAAAAAGGGAAAAACAAAAAGAAAAAAACCCAAACCCCAGCTTTTACAAGGGCTTTCTCAGTTACAGCAGGTTTCACAAAGCTTGAAATTTCTCTGAGTGGGTTTCTGAACTGTCATTGCTGTTTATTACTAGTAGGCACAGAAATTCCCATTTTCATTAGAAACTTTATTTTGAAATACATTATACAGTTTACATGTGAAGTGTAAGATATTTAATAACATTATGCTAGCAAAATGGCTGACCAATTTCCTCAAAGCTCTTCCAGTTATGGGCTTTTTCATTAAAACTATCTTACAGAACTAAGATGCAACTTAGGCATTTGTATTCGGAAGCTAATTGCTATGTTTACCTTAGGGAGAAAGTAGATACTTAACTGTTCCAATTAACTGTATGTTTCAATAATGATGTTAAGCATTTGGCATAAGACTGAAAGAAATCCAAGCCCCAATTAAACTTGTATTCACCAAATATTTAAAAAGAAAAACCCCTTCATGATCACGCTGCTTTGTTAATAAGGCACAGTCAGACAAGTATTTACAAAGACTGGCTACCGATTCAGTTTTACCTGCACAGCCTGCTTGCTGGTCTGTCAACAGTAATCTCAAAGCTGTTTTCCCTGTCTGCTGCTGAGACATTCCAAGAACAAGGCAGAGCAGTAAGGCAACTAAAAGAACAGGCATGCACAGGAGTTTGGCTTTTGGAATGGAATCTAAACATCTGCAAAGTAGTTCATTTTATAAATGGAGCATTCACCTGCTATTATCAAAATGGTGGCCAAGGGTGATAAGGAAAGTAGAAGTGATGCAAGCAGAGGGTATTTTTATAGGAATAAACCAGATATATGGTATGCTTTCAACTAAGACTTTGAATGCTGCTATTCCCACAACTTTCAGAGATAATCTAAATTGAATTCTGAAATTCCCCTCTGCCACTTAGAAAAGCTGAATATGCCAGGATGTTTCTTGATAGCAGGTGAAATATCAAGGAATGAAATCTCCATTTAGATAATGAGCCAATACTGCACCTACTTTGCATTTTTTATTAGAACAAAAGGAAGTCTTTGGGAATGACAACTAAAATAATTACATCATTATTTTGGCTGGTAGGAAGTTCAAGAACTCTAAATATGGGATGTTTGAAACACATGAAACAATTCTACCCATGGTCAAAGAATAAAAATAAAAATGAAAAAAAAGCCTTACTGTCCCCTTCCAAAAAATCTTTGAGGAATAATTGCTTGAGATTAGCACTGTATGGCTTCTGTGGCCTATGAATGCCAGATAGATACTCTAAGAATTATCATTTTCAAGCTACTGCTTGTTTTCAATTTTTAGTAATTTCAAACAAAAATACTTCATCTATTTCACTTGAATAATCAAACTGAGCATAAAAATCATTATAAGTGTATTGCTGATACAAATTTGTATCACATACTAAAAGATACTACTTTATAGATTAATTGTGAAACAAAAAAGATTAGACCATACAAAAAGTTTTCCAAATTCCTTTGCACAGCTAAACTCATAGTGCAGGTTTAAGATTAAAAAAAAAAATCTGTAAATGAAGTAGTCAACAAATGTTGAATACAAAATGCATTCTAAAGTATTTTACAGAATGGCTGAGTTATCAAGCATAAGAACTGAGGATAAAGAATGTTAATGACAAGCAGCCACATACAGAACACAAAGCAATAAGTTTAAATCAGACTATTTTGGTTTGTGTAGCCCTTTATTAGCAACTAAAATAGAAGATATCTGTTGTACATCACGGGTAGTAACTGACTATACTGGAGTTTTATTATATTCTAATACAGAATCATTTATAAATGCGTTGTTTTCCTTTTTTTTCTTTTATTAAAAAGCTTCCACCCCCTTTTTCCCCCTTTTTCCGTTCACAACTTGCAAAACTATTCTGAAAGCTGAGTATATGTGCACAGGTCTGCAAAGAGTGCAAATTTAGGATATGGTAAATGCTTTACATGTTGTATTTTTAAGGACAGTCTACCACCATGCCTTCAAAGCCATTATCTTTTCCAAAGAAACACAAAAAAAAAAAAAAAATCACAAAAATTCTGATACCAGCCTTCCTTCCATTGTCCTAAACAAGAAAGCATTTTTAAATGAGTTGAAACTAAGGAAGGACTACACCTACTAGAAAAGAACAGAGTTCTATTAGTTTGAGGTTTCAGTATACCCAAAGACCAGGGACTGTATCTTTGTAAGGGCTAGGCTGGGACCCCGTATAGAGAGTATGTGCAGGTGCCATCCCTGAGCATTCAGCAGTTCAGTGGACCATCAGTGCTCCAGCTGCGTAGCTCACTGAGCTGTCTTGCCAGTTTCGACACTGGCTTGACTGAGCGTAATTCAAAAATGAAAAGCTCATATTCATTCCATTCTTCTGCAGCTCGTTGATAGCCTGAAGAGAGGAAAAGAGCTGTTTAAAAACAGGTAACAGTGAAATTACATTTCCTAGTTCTCAAAGGCCCTTGCACCATCTCTCATAAGCTCTTCCCAGTAACTAGTGAACATAGCCCATTTCTGTGCTGTTTCATTCACTGACACTTCCCCCTCCACATTGTGTGCATCCATGCAGTTCTCTAAAGCAACATTAAAGCTTTCATGATACCTCCTTTACAAACAGTGCTTTCAGTTCCATGGGAAATTTATACAGAAACACATTTAAATAGATGCAAGAGCAAAAAAACACCAACACTACCAATGTTTTTCAGATTCTATTTTTTCCATTAAGGAAACAGAAGGTACAAAGATAATTTATTAAGTGTGACAATTGGCAAAAGTGAATGAACAGAATTTAGCTGTGATACACTGCAAAACTAGTAATTATCTGAGGGTAAGAGTTGGGTATATTTGCAGAGTTGTCATAGTACTGAACTTTGCTACATGCATCCCCAGTATTGATATTGCTCATACAAATTTTTACAAGCCACACTTTGAAAGGTTCCTCTGTATGTTCTCCATTCAGACTATACTCCCAGTGAATTAAGTTTCCTTTTAAAAAAAGTTAACATGCTTCCTGTTACAGATTTGAATTACAGTGAGGTTCACTCAAGCAATATGACAAATCTGCGGCGCTCCACCACTGCTGTAAAGCAGCTGTGACCAAATTTAGATAACTAAGTTAAGCCAGGTTTATGTCTGCACTGCATCAACAAAGCAGAATACAGTAACCAGAAAGTAATCTGGATTCTAATTGCTGTTAATTTATGAGTTAATGGTGCACCGCTCTAATACTTACAGAGGCAATCACTCATCATATTTGCAAAACTCAAAAACACTGCCAGACATCTCAAGGCACTCACAATAGCTAGCTAATAGCAATATAGAGAAAATATATACAGGTTCATAAGTACTGATTCAAAAGAGTAAGTACATACTTCTTCAGGGAGAAGAATGTATTTGTTCATTTATTTAGGGCCAAGAGAAAGTGAATGATTGCATTTCATTGACATTCAAGAGGAATGTGGTATCTCATCTCCCTTAGGGAACTAAAAACCCTCAGCCCTTTTAAGAGCTTACATTTGTCTACATGTGAGACACAAAAATCGGAGACCAAATTGAGAACACTTTAAAAAATAAATTAATTCAATGCTTCACATTTTAGAACTAAGGAATGCTGCAGCAATATTGTGTTTTAACAAATGCAAGCACTTTTCCCGAAGTTACATTGTTCAAAAAAACCAGAAGTTACTTACATTTAATAGCACTCCAATAGGATGCCTTCCACATATTGTATTATGGTATTTCTTCAAGTAATTGCTAAAAGATACAGGATCTAGCTGCTCTATAATGCTCATACCCTGAAAAAGAATCGATAGCAATAATTACATTATGCATTCATAAACAGGTATTTATACATCATCTATGTGTTACAACAGAGCAGGAGGAAAAACGCTCTACTTTGTACCAAGGATATCAAGGAAATCTCAGCATGAGAGCTCTAGTTTGTAGTCATCTTGTTTCCATTCCTTGCCAAATTAAAAGTGCAGGAGCTCTTCCAAAGCTGTCAATAATCCACAGATCTGTGAAGTTATCTTTGCAAATACCAGTGAAGCTCATGTTAAAAAAGCTCCTCCCGCAGACTACTTGATCCCCACCATCCAAGAGTGCCCTACTTCCATAAGACTTGGTACAGCTATAACCAGACAAATATATAAAAGGGCAAAGCAGGAAGAAATTGTGCCTCCATCTGCTCTCCCTGATAACAAAGTTCAGGGCCAAACACTTGTCTGGGACTTCTGGATGTCCAAAAACCCTAAATAAAGCCAACACTAAACACATGAATTCACACACATAAGGGCGATATATCCTGGACACATCAGGCATGCAAGGCAGTTACTGGGCATGGCCTGGCCATTTGCTCAGAGCATAAAAATCAGACCCAGAAAATATCTAAAGCATCATAAAGTTGGCGCACAACAAAAATATAAGAACCAGAACATGGTGCTTCCACTTTACATCCACATGTATACATTCTTTCCTCCCTTCAGAGCAAGACCTAGAATCCCATGGAGTCATGCTAAGAATACTGGTACATGTGGGGAAAACAAAACCTTCCACATATACAAACATTTGCATTCTTAATGACAAAAAGAATCCTACTACTCTAGATACAGCCTACTCTTACCCCATCCCATAGAGCAGATCAAACACCATGAAAGCAGTTTAAAAACAAGTCTAAATCAATTATTGTCTTAGTTTCATCATGGGTTTGCTCTTTTGCTTGTATTAGACTCCATCCTCTTCTTTTTTTGCTTCCTCTGAAAATTATTAATTCCCTTCACCAGGGAAATGAGCTCCAGACACTCACTAACTCAATAAAATACACAGTTATGCTCTTCTGTTGGTGAAACAGTAAGTTCTTCCCTAGAGACTAGAAAAAAACATATACTTTTCATGGCGGTTGATACCAGAAAAGGAGGTAATTTCTTCTGAGATTTCTGCATTTGTGCCAGCTCTTTCCCCTACTTTTGGGTGATAAAAGGAGAAGCCACAATGCAGGCAGCAGTCAGTCTGAAGTCTCCACCTCAAGAGTGAAATCTTCAGAACACTCTGCAAGGGCATTGGCTGATCTGGCAGATACCAGCTAATTATTCAGGCTGGATCACAGCTTACAATGGAGGAGCAGAAGATTCCCAGAAGAGCTGGGAGAATTATAAAACAGCAACAATAACCACTACCCTTGTGCACTTTTAAATAGAAACAGATAGAAGATGAATTTAAAAAGAAATATATTTTACGGAAAAACAGATCTACAGAGCCTAAACGAGTGCCAAAAAAAAAATAATGGTAGCTGTTCTCTAACTAGCAGTGATTACATAGATACCATTGTGTTTCCAAAGCATATCTTTGAACCATACATGTAGGCTGTACATGTCAATATACACCTAAAGAAAACAGAGCTATACCTGACTACATACTCAAGTGAAACTAAAGATGCATAAGGCACTTACTCAGATACTGAACAGTTCATGAGAATATACTACATATGTTTGTAAAACCCTTTCATGACCTTTTAAAAAAATGAAAATGGCTGCTCAATTGAGAGACTTGTTTCACAGTTGTAAGTCACTGGAACATATTGGGCAGAGGCATCTGAGCATTTGTCTCAAATGAATGGACATGGATTTATGAGAATGCCTAGTAAGCTTATTTCAGTGCACAGTTCAGCACTGCAAAACATTTACAGCTATGCAGTTCATCCCAGAAAATGCTAACAGAGTTCCATACATCCCAGACTGGAGAAAATCCATAGGGAATTGGTATGAACAGATATCCTGGAAGCAGTAAGTTGTACTGATTTTTTCACTCTTTTGGATTTAAAAATCATTGTGCCAGAGGAGCAAAGACTACCAAGCTTGTCTCACAGTCTAAAATGGTGTTGAGGAACAAAGGAAACATTTTTGTCAGGTTGTATTTTATAAAAAGTAGAAGTATGAAGCTAATAATTTTTAGTATTTGAAATTCAGCTACGTATGGCTTAGAATACACTTAAAACACATAACAAAACCCACATGATAAAAGTGTATGCACAGTTTCATAGTTTATATCATGGTTATTATGGCAACACATAGAAATTGTATACCTCAGTAACTCAGATACTGCTAATGGCATCTACAATATCCTAACAGTGCACTCAATATGATAAAAAAATCTTACACTTTTAAATATCGTCCCTTAAAAGGATCAAGGGTCTACAAGCTTACAAAAAAAAATGTTAAAAAATAATAATTCCCCACACACAGAGCCCAAAACAAACAAACAAAACCCCCTCCAACAACCTATAGGCTCATTTTATACTATGCCAATAATGCTTTGGCTGGTCACAGTAAAGTTTGTTATCAGTTATTTCAGTTGTTTCTTCACACTTAAAGATCTAAACTACTAGCACTCTAATGGAAGGGGAAACAAAGTTGGTCTTAGCGCAATCCAGCCCAACTCTCTTTGCACATGTGAGTCCCGCAGACGAGAAGACAAAAAACCAGCAGGAAAATTACTGTCTGTGCACAGAGAAGAGAACAGGGACCTGGGCACCCAGGCAGGGAGTCATAATCTGACATTATGCCCAGCCTAAGAAGCCTTTCCAGGCTGGAGCACTGTGTTAGGTCCTGGCACACTGCAGAAGCCACCAGAATTCAGCACGTCATTAGAGGTACCTGAGAAGCCACCAGTGCTGATCAAAGCTCCTGGACAACAAGTACTGGCTATTCCTGTACAGCACTCCTCAGTGCCTGCATTTTCCCCATCAGCATTCAGGGTAACACAATCCTCCCACTGACTCAAGTGAGGTGTGAAGTATCCTATACCAAATGTATGCTCATAGAAAATGAGCAAGGTGGCAGTGAAGATTGAAGTGAGCAGTCTGCATTTTCTGGCTAGTCAATCAAAAATAATTACTCTTCGATAATGTCTTACAAAATACTTCCCCCACTTACATGTAAAAAGATGGTGTGTTGCAGGTTATGATATATAAACTATTGCACATCAGCTGCTCAGTTATAACTCTTCATTTGAGGATTCTCCCCTAAGGTACCCCTTCTAACCATGAGGGTATTTCCTCCTTTTGCCCTTACATCACAAAGTGTGCTGTGGTCACAGTGGTCAGATCAACAATTACCATGGAGAAACTGATGTCTGCCCAGCAATATTTACTACTCTGTATTTGTTTTATGTTAAATGACTCTAATTTAAAATCACAGCAAGTAAAACTTCAATGCTCAAAGTGTTCAGTGGTTTTTATGCACTAGGTGAGAAAATTATCACACATCTATATGTAAGGTCCAGTCCATTTAAAGAAGAGTCCATCATCCTCCCACAAAGGCATTTCCAAGGAAAATTGATTTCATCTTACCCTAGAATACCTTCCTGCTAAAATGTGCTCAGCTGACTGCTTTCCTGGTTAGAGCCAATAAAATTAAGCCAGCTTTAGTACAGTTTTTCTCTCTGTCTTAATGCTATTTTGTCTGTGTAGAGGCCAACTGGTTACAACAGTACAAGTTTGTTTAGCACATCAAATCACATGATAAACCAAACTCTTATCTAAGGAAACAAAAGTAGCTAAATGGGACATAAAATTGAACAAACTTCCAAAAACTGGAAAAATGTGACAGGGAGATCTTTGTGATATTGTTAACAAGACATCACTGAAAATCATCCAAAGCAAAACCTCCTCCAATACAGCGTGTTCAGATATGGCACGATATAAACAAGCAAAAAATAACCACAGTATATTGCCATACAGCATGTTTAGTTTTCCAGTTAAAGTTAATATTGAAAAAGTATTTTCATAGCTATTAAATAGTAGACATGATTTTCCATGCTACAAAAAATGTCACTTGCATTTGGCTGAAGAGCTACCAAAAGGAAGAGTTGGTGCGGCAATGCATTCCCTAAAAGTACATAAATGCCAAAGTCCAGTCTTTTCTTCAGGCTTTCACCACAGAAATTAACAAGGGGAAACTAATGTTTGCAAATGTACCATAATCTGCTCTCAAGCAAAAACACTTAAAGCTGCTGATTCTGGAATTCTTTAGAAAAACACTTTTCCTGATAGAGAAGCCTCTCAAATGACTACAAGAATTATTAAAAATGGGATAAACAGAATGAAGGCAAGTTATTTACTGTTATTATTTCTGTTCCAGAGATGAATAGTAGAAAAACATAGAGGTTAATATAGATACACAAAGCAAAAAAAGTCTAGAGAATTCCTCAGCAGATAGGATTCATTCAGTCAAGACAAGGAAAAATTAACATGTCATGAATAAGAACAGTTCTCTATGCTAACAGATTCTACAGAAGTTACATGAATGATGCAAAGAGTTGCATAACAAATATTAAGGTTACATATTACCAGCAGAATTACTTCTATTCTGTGCCTTAAGTATAGTCTTGAACATTAAGCAGTTGGGTTTTTTTTTTTAATTTAAAAATAAATCCTTTGCTCCTGTGACTGCAAAGAAAATGCAACATAATTGGCATTGGACCTTTATGTATTTAACATTCCTTTCAGCCTTTGGCCAAACCCAAAATGAAGTATGGTTTACTGCTTTTTTTCACCACCTACTACAGAGTAAGGGGCAGGGGGGAGGCTACTCCCAAAGAAATGATGGCTTTCATTTTCCTGAGCAGTGCAATGCCCTACAGCCTTTCTTCCTCCAAATGGATGCTGCTGAAACCCTTTGCATAATCACAATGCTCTTTCTATTTGCAGGTACCAAAACCAGCAAGCTGGAACTACCACAATTCTCCATGCATCATTTTTATTGCTTTTCAAAAACATAAGAGGGTATGTGGACAGAAACTGTGTTACATTAGGGCACTTTAGGTAGGTGAACATGCATTTATTCTCATTAATTATGCTTACTAGTTTATACTAGCAATATAACTGTGTGCAGTCAGTAAAAGGAAGGATACTAGCTAAGATCAACAGCTAAATTCTTATTGTAGTAAACAAAGGAAAATTATACATTCAATAAAATAGCTGATCTATAATACCTTGGCAGAGAGATTTCTCAAGTGTTCAAAGAAATGGAATGTACAGGAGAAATTTGTTAGTTAGTTCCACCAAATCTGAAAACTTACCATTTTATCTAGGTGCTCAATGGATCTATAAATTTCTCCTTGGGATTCATCATAGTAACTGTAACGGAACCTCTGACCTTGAAACAAAAATCATGTATAAAATAAAAAAGGGAAAAATTGTAGCTAAAACACTCCCTAATACTTACTAAATATTTGAAAGTATAATACTTGTAAAGTAGTAATCTTCATTTATTTTATACTTTTTAGCTCCATTGAGGAAATTCTAGGGCAATCATGAAGTAGCAGCCCAGTAGCAGAGTAAAAAAAATACACCATGGGAGGCTATAATCCTGAAGAGAAATCTACTACAGAGAACTGACACAGAAGTATCACTCACTAATTGCCTCTTATTGACTCAGAATCTAATTCTGCAAATTAAGAAGTAAAGCAACATTTCATTTCATTATCCCTCTTGACAAAGTGAGCCATGGAGTCAGGCTGCTTCTGCTTGCACAACAATACCCAGAGTACATGAAGGTTAAAAGAAAAAATTCAAGATAATTCAATGAGCAGTTCTAGATGGGTCATTAGCCACAACAGGACCAGGTCATTCTTATATATACACTTTCACCTACTCCACAATTCAAAGACAAGTAAAACATGCACTTAATTAGGTTGACCAAAGATGACAATGAAAAAAACGGAAGAAGGTCTGTTGTGTAATGTATCTTTCTGAAGCAGTCCCTTAGTCCCTTTTCCAGCTACTATCACACTTAAAAGAAAAATAAAATTATAAAGCAGAACAGAAGTCAAGGCTTCTGGAGTCTTTATAGCTCTGCCACCAAGATGAACTGGGGTGAATTGGCATAAATAATCCATCTGCTATCTTACCCAGCAGTAAAACACACAAAACTATTTCTGTTGGAGGAATGTGGCCATGCCCAGTGAATTTTTAGCTAAATCATTTTGAAAATTGTTTTGAGGTGCTTAAAAGAAGAGTAAAAAGAGCACGCAACTTCAGACAATTATTTCATTGCAACATTAAAGAGATGTACATAAACCCACACAGCTTCACCATTTATTTCCTCTACTACACTGAAAACACATTACCAGATTAATATTTTTTACCTATTATTCCAGATTTTAAAGTATTTTTTAACTTTATGAAGGCATTTTAATTGCAAAAACACATTTACCAGAAGTCAAAATGTCCAATGTTTAATAAAATATATTATTTGAAAATAGTTATAAAGTATTCAGTATACTCTTATAATGAAATATGAAACTTACCCCAATGGCAAAAGTCAGAAGAAACCACAAAGAGGTTACTAGGATCAGCTAGGTATTTACTGAAGAGTTTTCCAAATTCCTGCTCTTTTGACTCACTCAGTGCTCCGACCAACACAGGAATAATAGTAAACTCATCCTTATGGCTTATAAGTAAAAGAAAAAAGGTTGTAATTCAAGTAACATCTGAAGATTTTTCAGGGCTTGCTAACTGAAACTGCAGAATGATTTAAAAGGTTGCTATTGATTTGAGGATTGAAATTTGGTACAGTCATACTAGGGTACTGGTTTAGAACCTCAAAGTACCTCAACTTCAGAAAACACACATGCCCAAAACCAGTATTTCTCTCTGCTGCAAAGTAAAAATGCCAGACAAACAAACAAAAAAAAAAAGACACAATGAAATCAGCAATGAAGTAAGAATTAAATTCTCCCTGTATGTATGGATGCTGCATGTTGGGTAATTCTCCAAAGTATATGAAACCTACTTGAAAATGCTCAATACAGTATCCAGGTACATACTGACACACTCGGGAAAATTCAAAACACAATGGCACTTAAAATTAAAAAAAGGGGAGATTGGACACATGTTAGGGAAGAAACCCCAACTCAAGAGTGACAACTTTTATTTAAAGTAAACATCTGAAACAGTAGCTATAAACATCTCCCTGATTTCAAAATCAGTATTAAAGCTTCAAACAAACTTAAAATCCCACAGAAAACTATTTGAACTTCTTTCAGAGATGCCTTGAAAAGGGGGGAAAAAATCAGCTACTGAAAAAAGTTCATGAAAGCATGTCTAATATTAACTCTATTAAGTCAACATGTTCATAACTTCATCATTTAGGTGTTTGCTCTGCTCACAATTTCAATTACAGCAACTTATCCTAGTCTCTGACTCTCTCCTTACCAAAATTCTTACTGGGGGATGGGGGAATATGAGCATTATATATACCATAAGGTCTTCTGTGCCATAAAATGTATTATTTCCTACTGCACTCCACAGCAGCTCAAAGATTTAATGCACATAATGTTCATTCTTGTAGAAGTAATTAGCCCTAGTACCTTTCCATGGCTTTAGCAGTATAAGGCAAATGCATTTCAATACTGTGTTCATCTTCGTCTGTCTGTAGGGACATCCGCTCAAACATTCCAGTCTTCCACAATTCTCCATAAACTGAAATGAATTAAAGATCAGGTTTTACTACTTTTTTTTTGCTTATTTTTGAAAACTTGCAAAAAGCAAGCTACAGTGTATCTTTATCAGATCATGCCAAATAAAAATTACTTGCCTCCAAGGGCTATCATCATAAACCACTTGTTTCTAAATAAATCCATAACAAAAATTATGTCCAAGTCATTAAAACAAACATAACTGATTCAGTTTACAAAATGTGTTAAATCAATGACCTTATCAGTATATCGAAAACGATTTTATACAAAATTTAATTACACAAATAAAACACATTTGAAAATACACAGGCATTTGCCCAATCAATGAATTTTTATTTTCATAAACTGCTCATTAAAAGTTTAAAAAAATAAAATTTCATCAGATGAGCTATTGCTCGATTTGTTACTATTTAATTGAATTTCTTATTGACTGAATCACGAAATCTAGAGACAGCCACAACTGATTAAGTAATCCACACTTGTAAGTTATCTTTTCTACTCTCAAGTGTACTTGAGTATGCAGAGTCAGCTCTACATTTTGAAAATGCTCTCATGGATGAAGAATTTGATGTAGATTTGTGTCTCCTTCTTGACTCCATAAAGGAGTTCTACAGAAAGCAAAACATTTCTTACCAAAAGAAATTTCTGCAGGCACTATGTAGAAAGCCTGAATTAGCTTGCTTAATTACAGTTACAATGAAACACAACACACCTGAATTAATTAGCCCATCTGAAAAAGACCCTGTATCATTTAGGTATACCTCAAAATACATAAAAGTCAAAATATTAAATTTATCTTCATTGCACTTAGTGAAAAAAACTGGTATTTCATGGACTAACAGTTTTAAAGTTTTCAAATTTAAAAAATCACATGGAACAATGCGTCCAAAGTAAGTTTTTATTTCTCTGTTATTCCTTCATCAGAAATCAAACTCAGACCAACTAGAGAACCTTTCTTTCCAGCCAGAACACTTCACAGGAGAATGGAGAAGGTGTTTAGTGAGTTATTTTTCAATGTAATGCTTTTTTACTTTTAAAACCCTGAGACACACTCAAAATTGAAAAGATGGGCAAAAATTTAGAATTCTTTACTTGCCAGAAGGAAGAGAGACACTATGTTTGAAACAACCAGGATCTTTCAGAAGTTAGTTTTTGTTGCCCTAAAACCAGATTTGCACTGGTATGCCACTCAGAACAAGGGAGCTCCCAACAAGAAGAAAGCCCTGAGCACAGTAGTACCACAGTCCATACCCAAGCCTCAGTGAAGTCCAAGCTTTATCATGCACTTACTCTTTTGGTCAATTCGAAGATCATACAGAGGTGTTCTGTAAATGTCCACACTGGAAAGTGCACATCGGGAGAGGGGCACGTGATGGGAAGGCCCAAGAATGAAAATTTTTCGGCTACAAAAATTAACACACAAGGCCAAAATTTAAACAACAGCAATTGTACAGCAACTCGGCTTAGAGTAACAAGTTTAATAAAAACGTTTGAAGTGATACTTTTTCATGGCTACAATAGTTCTACTCAGCTGTCAGTAAGACCCCAGATCAATCCATGGCCCAATCTCGCTTGGTTATCTCAAATTATCATGAGATCAGTTCAATAATGCTCTAGCCTTATATCTCTTAAGAAGGTTACAAATTAGAGGGCACTCATCAGCTAGAAATTTGTCTGACTGCACTCATTTGCAGGCTGAATGATGTGTTACAGATGCTTAGAACAGATTTTTGAATGCTCTCCTTGAATCAACACGACCTTCAGCTACTCACCACCTTCAATAAATACAGGATCAAATAACAATTATGGATTTGTCTCATCTATTCAGGGTTTTTCCACTTATTTACTTGATTAGCCTTACTTAGGTTTCACTTAATTAAAATTTACGTCCTTCTCAAATGCTGGGTTTATGTTGTTAAATGTTATGGGGTTTTTTGCTGTTGCATCAACAACAGGGACTTGGATCTGGACATTCATAGCTTTAGCTGATACTGCAACCTGTTACACGTCATCATGTTGTTATTTCATCAAGTCCTCAGTTCCTGGCTCTTGATTAGATGTTAAGGGTCTCCTGCCACAGGACTTATAAGAAAAAAGAAAAAAAATATAGGCAATTCAGCTTTTCAGATTCAGGATCATATTGTCTTGTTTCTGGCACTGAATTAAAGGGGTGGGAGACAAGTAAAGTTCTGAGGGTTTTTTTTAATCCCTTACCAAGGGAGTGCTATAACAAGGTATATGAAAAAACAAACTTCCTGAAAAAACTAATAAAAACAAATATCCAAACATGCAATAGCTCAGCTCCAAGATGAATTCTAAACATCCCGTGCAGTAAAACAGCAAATGATCCAGCAAATTCAACCAATTCCTTATCAGGGAGCCTAGGGAATGCAGCCTGTTCCAGAAACTTTAGAGAAACTAGATATCTGTCATACATGAGATATTTTCACTTCATTTGCAATAGTTTTGAAAGAACTAAAACCATTGTCTTTCAAAAGTTTTACAGTGTGTTATCTTATGAAAAATTGATAAGCCTAGCCAGTTTTTATTCAGCATTGCAAAATACATTCTTTGAATAAATACTGGAGATGTTTTAAGTTTTTGTCATTTAAAAAAAAATACTGCAGTCAGCTGAACATAACAAAAATTACGTTCCTTTACCCAAAAAATAACTGGATTCAAATTTTCAGAGGCAGACACAGACTACAACAGCATGTTGGGGTTTTTTCCTAATTTTTCTTTTTTTAAACTTGTTGGAAACAAAAGTCCATTTAAAATTATTGGAACAATTAACTTGCACTGACTTCACATATTACATAAACACACTGGTCACTTTCTCCACAGCAGAAGAGAATCCTGGCAGTAATCAGCCCAAAATCCTGCATTAAAAGACCAATGCAGAATCATGGTGAAGTATCTTAACAGACCTAATAAACCAAATAAAACCTTGCAACAATAGCAAAAAAAAAGCCAAAAAAAAAATCCAGAAAACCCCCAACAAAATCAGCTTGGGCTTTCATAAAAGCAGTGGAACATCAGAAATAAACTGCAAAAAGAACATCCTTAATCCCTCCCTTGTAAAAAATTAATAACCAATTATTTTAACAATATTCCCTTTTTCCCCCTTTTGTAACACCCGATTTGAACACTTAAGATATTAAAACAGAAGTAATGCATAGAAGGCTAAAAAGAATACAAAATTAAAGTTTCAGTACTTCAAAGTGTAAGAATGTAACAAGAACATTTCACTTATCAGAGAACTGCAACGTCAGGGTCTTAGGCTTTGCAAAGAAAGCTGTAATACTCACGTGATATTTGGATCCACTTGTTTGTAAGCATGGGCTGCACAAGATCCACAGTAGGTATATCCTGCATGGCTGCAAACCAAAGTGTACAAAACGTTAAGATGTTAAATACTGCTTAACATCTTAAACATGTTGATATTCAGTGTTAATCTCTCAGGGTTCATTTTTTTTAACCCCAGTGGGCTAGAAATTATAAGAGTGATTAAAAACTCCTGAAAGAGCAGGAAAGCATGCAAGACGTATTTGTTGAAGAAGGGGCAGTGACCATTTACTGACCAGTTAAAAAACTATCAATGATCATTGAACAGTCAGGAAACTCCCAGATCAAAGGACCTTCCCTTATCTGTAAAGGACTTGTGCAGACCCCACAACCCCCTGTTATCAGCTCATGATAATGCTAACAGCAGTGCAGTCAGGGAAAAAGGGAGTGGCAAACTGGCAAACTACTGGAGAAAGCTCTTCTAACCACACCCCAGTGACTGAATATAATGACAGTAGAGAGGTCTTGGCAAAGAGAGAATTACATGTCACAGCAGATAATGAGAGAATAAAAATTTCTGTTATTGAAGAAGCACTTAGAGACAGAATGAACGTGCACAGGGAAAGGAGTGGAAGGCAGCATGCAGGCTTTTCATGCATGAAAGGAGCTACATGCTTCACCATTTCCCATCACTCTGGACTGGTCCTTTCTCAACCTCTGTTCCTGTGTATGCTCCAAAACAATTCATAATTATTTTGACTAGTTGTTTCAAATATTACCTTCGAATCTGAAGACCCATTCTCTTCAAGACCATTACAGTGGGTGAAAATTCCCCTTACACAGCTAAAATTTCAGAGAACATTCGTTCCCAGAGTCCCAGGTCAAGTGGCAGAAAATGGCTCCTGGTCACTCAGCACAAAGCCCACGGCATAGCTTTCCACAATGACATTGGGAATGATGCATGCTGCAAGCCCTGAGATACACAGGATGTTTGAACACACAAGTTCCCATTGATAGCACTGAAGGGTTCTATATGTACTTATATGTATGTATGCTCACATACATCTATATTCATCCACAGACTGATACCTGGAGCAAGTTACCTTCAAAATGACCCTGGGATTTTACTTCAACATCACTTACCCACTCATGCTAAAGAACTGAGAAAGGTGCTAACATACATGCTAAGGGGAAAAACAGGAGACCGAGACCTCAGAAACGGGCAAGGTATGTTATTAGACAACGTCAAAAGAGCTTGCTGAAATATTCCCTCTGCTTGCTACAGGGAATATTCCCTTCTTCAATCTTCCACAAACATATTAGATACATCTCTCTCCATATGTGGCAAAAAAAAGGGCACAGTTAATGAAAAAATGTGGTGAGATCTCAGGAAGACCTCCAGCAATACTAGAAAAAGAACCAGACTACTAATCTGAAGCTGAAAAGTTTCTTTCCTGAAAGAAAGACTAAGGCAGATGTAGGACAATTTCTTCTGCACCCTCAATACTATTATGCAGTACTTCAAACATTATGACAATGCTATGTTAGCACAGGAAAAGCATCATATTAAGGTGCTTTTTCTATCATTTCCTTGTAACTCATAATTACTTGCAACAACCAACATTACTTTTGTCATTACATGTCTCAGCTATCTTCAGGAAATTGAATTTTCCCCTAAATAGTTCAGATGATCCCTATTTCAGCTGTGGACAAACAGCTCAAACAAAACTAAAGTCAATAAAAAAGTAGACCATTTTAGATAGTTGAATAGTAGTTAAATACTTTTTGCTTTTAAGCTTTGCTAAATTTTATTTAGGGGGTGTGAGGGATGCAGGAGTTTCACTTATTTTGTTGTGGGGTTGTTTTTTTTCTGTTATTGGAGGGGTTTTTTTGTTTATCTCATTAATATAACTTACCCATCTTACTGGATCACAAACAGATATTATGTGTGCAGTCCCTGAGCAAAAGGAAGCTAGGCATACATTCAATTGTGAACAGTTTTCTGCCATTCTATATCCAAAATAAACCACGTGACATTTCTTTCAGCTAAATACTAGCTTTTACCAGTTTCCAAAATCACTCAAAACAAAAAAAGGAGGAGTTAACCAATCAAGTATTAGATATACTAAACTTCTATTTCAGACTTACGGTGCAATAATGGCTCTTGCAGGTCTTTTTGTGGACTGTACTTGAGAAAGCCAACCTTCTAGCTGTGCATTCAGCTGGGGTCCTATGAAGAGACATGGAAACACTGAAGCCAAAAAAGAACCTAATACATCTCAAAAATTTACAAATGAAGTTTGAAAGTCCAGCAAATTTAAAAGTCAACTTAAACATTAAATACTGGGTTTAAAACTAAAAACGAACCAACAGAAAAAATCATGCCCCCAAAATACCCAGTGCAACAACAAAAATAAACCCCAATCTAGTAATGGTTACAGTAGTAAAGTTTCAACCTCCTGGTCTGGGAAGTTCATTTACTTTACATCCAAGCACACACTTCTTGTGTGGGGACTAATGAACACATCGCTTCACCATTTGAAAGAATGGCTGCTGATTTCAAAAGAATTCCTGACAGATGATTGTTTTGTCTCATAACCATATTTGCAGAATTCAGAAGTAAAAAGCTACAATCTTTATCAAGACAACCCAGTATGAGAAGCTGACATAATACAAAGGCCTGATATTTGCATGCTAGCCAATGACTATGATAATAAATCCTTTACTGAGAAAGTATAAGAGCATAATACAAAACACTGTAATCTGGAAAATCTGTAAATGCACAGGAAAAAGCTAAAAGTGAGAAGATATGCTTATCCTAGAACCTTAACAACTTCTGATCAATCAACATATACTACAATTACATGAGCACTTTGTCAACATTAATTTCAATAACTGGCCGATCCAGAAATTAACTTTTTTAAGCTAAGTTCTGTACCTCAACAAGTAGAAAAATGCTTAATCACCTGACAGATGATAAAAAAGCCTTCTATAAATACAACATTTAAAAAACTAAAAACAAACAAACCACATTTTGATTATTTCCCATAACAAGAAAACTTTCTGTTAAGCTATCCTTCAGGAAGCAAGTCTGGCAAAAATACACTACAACATTCTTTCATATTAAAGAACATGAAAGCTTTCAAGTAAAACTCATTCAGCTGCTATTGTTACAAGTAACCTGCCATTAACAAAGAAAATAGATGCACTTTTTTCAGCTGACACCATGCTTTTGACAGAACTCTAAGCCAGCAGAGTTTATCTGTAAAATATAGTGCAGCCAGTTGCTTTTCTTCTTCCATACACGTTATAGATCTTTGCATCTTCCCCATGCAGGTGTTGAACTACCAACTGCCAGTGTTAAGTTAAAACCAAATTAAGTATCTGAAGACATTTCACAGCCCTGTTCCCAACAGCCCTGACAAAGGCTGACAGCTCTCCAAAGGGCTGACAAGAACTACAGAGAACAAGAGAAAATATGTCAACTTTTGCAGAATCCAATCAGTCCCTGACTAGAAACAGTCAAAAAGCTTTCCCTTGAAAAAGAAGAAGTGAAGGATAGAGATGTTGAAGCCACCAGTTTTTGCACAAACTTAAATACCTGTGTTTCTTGAAAAAGGACAACTTCTGAAGTTGTGAAGAGCCCTACCTTCTCACATGAAGAAAGTGAACAAGCAGCACCATTTTCCTTAGCCTTCATTTACACCTTGAAAACCTTAGTTACTGTCTACAATTCTAACAAGGTGAGTGACACAGATTAGCTGCTGTCACTCATGTAATACAGTGACTTTGTGAAATGACGAAATTTTTACAAAAATTTCAACACATAATAATTCTGTTCTGCTGCTTCTGTTGTTTGGGGAAATTACAAGCAGCCAACATGCAAGAGAGCTGAGCATAATGACATCTTAGAAAATGGGGGCTGTTAGGGAAGCTAAGTAAAGAGGTCTCTATTTCCATCCTCCTAAGCTTGATAGGAGACTAACAAAACAGTACTCTTTTACAGTATTAACACTTTTATTTGTTACACACCTGAGTGAAGAAACAAAGAAAAAAATTTTTACGTCCTAATTCTCCCAAAATATGTAGAAAGATATAATACATTCTGAATGAAAGTCTTTAGGATACTTTTTTCCCAACACTGACTACCCAGACTTAAACATTACTTTGCTCCACCTGATCCATTCTCCTCAAGGAAGAGGATCCATAGGTAGCATAACTGAAAAAGGGATGGAATTTGTTAAGCAGAGGGGAACTCTTCCCCAGCAAGGCACTGTGCTTAGCCCTCCTCCATCCCTTCTTTAGCAAGGATTTCTCACTAAGGAGGTGGTTAAGGCGATTTGTCCTTGGTTGAGATAAATCAGGTAACCTGCTGAACAGTTTAAAGACAAAGGTCAGAACATCTGGTAATATCCTGAAATTTCCCAATGGGTCAAATCTGACCAAAACTTCTGATCTTACTGTGTAGTAGCAGGGTAACATGCCCAGGTTCGCTTTATGTGCTATTACAGGCACACACTCTAACAAAATAATATTTTCTTCCTAGAGGCTGTAAAATAATAGATCCGTATTACCCAAAAGATGAAACTTCTGTAGGTGTTTACTTAGGGACCAAGTAACACATCTACTTTCAGATTTTTTTTCCCTTTAATTCCAAGTATAAGGTGCCTGTTTAAATAATTCATTTTGACCTAATGTAAGCTTTCATTTCAACTTATACTTACCTGCGCTATTTAAAAAAAACATGCAATCAAATTTCTCTCTCCAGGGGCCTAACAGAGAGAGAATGGAGAGTACAACATACCCTTTTAGCTAAAGAAAAAATAAAAAAATCAAACAGCACCCACATGAATTGACAGAAGTACAGCCTACCTGCAGCTTCCTATGCTTACAAATACTTTAAGAGGGATACTCTGCAATTGTAGTTTTCTTGTTACCAAATTAGCACCAACTTCTTGAAATGTTCAGAGAAGTTTTTCTCCCATTTTCTCAAACATGAGGATGCTTAAGGCTAAAGTCAAAATATTTGAATTAGTTATACAAAACATAAATAATCCCACACTATCACAGTAGCTATGTTCTGCCATATGGAATTGTATTATAGTAGATGAGTAACTTCTTCAGAAAGTGCTCTATAAGTTTTGTCCATATTTAAATGAAGGTTAACTGGAAAAACAGGCACCAAGACAATCCAGTACACATGCATCTCCTTAGCTGACCAGCAAGGACAGTGAACAGCACTGCCACCCATGTATCCTCTTGCTGTTCTGGTGAGAAGTAAAATAGGGCTCCTTGAGCCTCAGGTGGAAAGCTCATCTTGAGAAAGCTGGCAGGATGAGAGCAACAGGGGTTTTAAGGCAGAAGGGCACAAAACCTTACAGATGCAATTTCTGGATGCAACAATCAATACACTTTAGCATTAATACTGTAAGATCAGACCTTTTATTGATCAAAAGAAGGATAAGTAGCAAAATATGAGCTTCACTGAAGTACATAACATTAAGATTTGCATTTCATTCCTATGAAGTCAGGTATAAATAGAGGTGTGTAACTAGAGATTTTTTACATTATCTGTGGATATTTCACATCCTGTTTTGTTTTGAAAACTGGTAGATGTTATGCCAAGGTTTAAAATAATTGCAAGCGCAGACCAAGTCTCCACTAGGCAAATTTATGGATACAACTACAGGCAGCATTTATTCAATTACCTTGCCTAAAAGTCAACTTATTTTAACAATCAACATTATCCCATTACAAAGCTCTAGAGTAAGAAAGAAAGAATCCTTCCATGTTACTTGCATGCCATTGTTACCCAGGGAATAATAACACAAAGACATCTGGTAGTGAGTCAGCTAAGTTCATCACCTCAATTTACAGCTGTCATGGTGCAGACTTCGTGGGTTAAGCCAAACCAGCACATTCTTTCCACAGCCAACCTCACCTTGTCAGTGAGGCTGAAGTGCTTATATGCCAAGTGTCAACACAAAATAATGGCATTTTGCTCCTTTTCCTGCAGCCACCATAACACATACAAAACATACTTCTTTAGTTTGGTAAGGGAGACTCAGTGTTTGCTCCGAATCCTCAGTCTCAGCGAATGCTTTTTTTATTGGAAGAGCATAAACCTCCATCAAAATTTAGAGCAGGACCAGGGAAAACTGCTCAGGTCCCCCTTGGCTGCACGTGCACAGTACTTGCAGCAAGACAAGTAACTGGAGCACAGTGACAGTGACACTGCAGTCCCCAGCCTTCACAGCTTTTACTTGTCCAAGCTTGTCTCCTGCCTATAGGAGCCATCACCCTTCTGAGTCTTCTACCTTTTAACTACCTTATTCCATTGATGGAAGAAGTCTATACCTTAAAAACACTTCTAATAAATATTACAACATATGTGGTAAGAAGTGAATAAGTCTTTACTCTTGTAGAGTGTTAGAAAAACCCAAGTAATCCTAGGGGCTGGCATACAATTAGTTTAGTAACTGGAACTAAGGGAACTCCTTCACAATTTTGAAGGTGGATCTGAACCAATTAAAATGTTAGGCAAACTCGAATCTGAAACATGACAGAGGACTAAAATTATAGTAAGAGTAAGGATTTTTCAAAAAACACAAACCACACTTGACAAAAACCAACCAAACCTATTTCTCAATGCAACAAAAGCCAAATCCTTGAAAAAAAGAACAAGTTTTAGCTCTGCAAAGGCTAAGATTTGTCAGGAATAGAAGGTGATTGCCAACAACTCATGTTAATGGGCACATTCTCCACTGCTAGCATATACCCTCCTCCAATACTGACAAAATGGGGAAGTCAGACTATAAATAATGCAGAAATTTACCTATGCAAACAAGAACTGGGGGAAAAATTAAAACATCAATAGAGATTACACCAATGCCACATAAATTCCTATTTATACACAGTGTAAGATGGAACTAAAACTGCAAGTAGTGCTTGAATGGGGGAAAATAAAACTGAAGCCACAACAGAAATATTGAAACAAGACATCAAAATCTGCTTTGGCAGCAACTCTTACCTACACAGCCCAGTACTCCAGTACTACACTAGTTCTTGATTTGACATTACTGAAAGTTGGCAGGAGTTTAAAAAAAAAAAAATCAAACTATAACACCACTCATTAAGAATATCAACCAACATGTACCTACCTAGCTTCAGAAAAACCCTTAGTACTCATGCCATTCAAAGACAAACAAATGTTGTTCTGTTCCATACCTCTGAGAATGATTTTGGCTCTAAAACACACTAAATGCAAATGAAATTTGTGGAAGTATTCACTAAGTGGTACTTGCAGGCCTATTTTAATGATACTAGAACTACACTAAATGTAAAACTCTCTTCCAATTGTGCAGTGAAAGTTGAATCTACATTCTTTTCTTGAAGTATGTTGATTTTGATTGTGTTTAAGTGATTCACTTAGAAATAATAGCCTAGAAACTGTATTTCAAATTATTGCAGTACACTTTTTCAGTGTACAATGCTAAATAATACAGTCTGCATATTAATGCTGTGTTCCATGTTTAATTCATAAGAGTCAGTAATGACACATTCAGTTTTCCATAAAAAGCCTAAAAAAGAAATCTACCAAAGGGAGAGAGATATTACATTTGGTATTTAACGTTGCAAAGCAAATACTTAATGAATTCGTAAGACACTATGATTAGTTGTTCACAGATTGCAAGGTAAAAACTTAAGTTAACATCTGTATTTGTAATGCTTCACTAATGTCACAACATTAAGATTTCATGATCAGTACATTAATTATCCTGCTACTGCAGAAAGCTTCATTCACTACAAGAGATCACAGAATTCTTGAAGCTAGAAAAGACCTTTTAGATCATGGAGTACAACATAAGCCTAACACTGCCAAGTCCACCACTAAATCACATATCATTTCAGTGACCCCCACATGCTTTTTCCATGCTTTCCTGGCTGGATCCATTTGCCTATGACCATCTACAAACAACACGATGATTCATTACGTCTACATAACATTTATGAACGAGCTGTGATGAGTTATTCCAGTTTTGGGGAGTATGCCAAGGTTCTTGGCACACCACAGTAAACCACTTTTATAGACTCTTTTATGACATAGAGAGCATCTTCCTCAACCCGTCATCTGCATTCCTAGCCTAAGCCACACAGAGTCACGCATGTGATTCCCTTCTGACCACTTCAGCTGCTGCAGAGACCCATATCCAACACACTACAGAGAAGAGTTCCTGTCCTAAATTAAGGTAGGACACAGCCACTCAGGGTCAGTGAACCCAGCAGCAGCATCTGCCCTCAGAAATGGTGAGCAGAAGCCTGGCGAATGGATTACACATATGCAGCAACATCACAGCAAAGCAGAAACAGCTGTAACTGATGTACACACTTTCTCTAATGCTGATGAGAAGTTCCAGCTCATGCCAACAAGCACACAAATGCTGGGATTACAGCACTATTGGTTAAAACGAAGAGTCATTCTCACATCACTCTTCAGGCCCCCAAGACCCAGAAGGCACAAATGAGAATGGTTTTACCATCTCAGAATCATACTGCTATTGCACCTTGAAGCTGCCTACCTCACAGAGGTACTAACAGAGTTAGTGGGTTTGGGGATCAGAAAAAACTGTATTTGGTACAAAGGCAGTAAAAAAGTATTAATGCAAATCTTACCAGGGATTACAAAGGAAAAGAAGAGGCTGCAAATGTGTGAAAATAGTGGCCAACTTTGAGGGAAATGCAACTTCTAAACTGATCATTCATGCCACACAACTGCATTTTCATTTATTTTCTGATCAACTGAAGTTCTTCAAAGCATTAAACTTTCCTGCTGATTTACACACCATCATGCAGACTTATGTCCAAAAGACAAGGCTGAAACATCACTGCCTGTCAACACCCAGTTATTCAACAGTTCTGCATTTCTTGACTAAAGTTAGAAGCTTATTCTTCACAAATGGTAGCAACAAGATGTCTGTGCCTACCTCCTTCGGGGCTCTTCTGCTGACAAGCTAGGGCAGCAGAATACTCTGAACACAAGTGCACCATTAAGTTTAAAGTCTCTTCAAATATTTACTGGCCATTTACTTGGCTCATCATAAAACAAGAGCTTTGAAGACAATAAGAGCAATGGTGTTTCAAGTCGACACAGTAATTACTCTGCCGACTCACATTTGCATTAAGAAACTTATGGAAATTAAGGGTCTCCTAGTTCAGACAAGTTGGCACAGGCTAACAGCACCTCTGGCCACTATGGTTTTGTCAGGGAAAGCAGAGAAATAAACCCTAACTGATACAACAACAAACTTGTTTTGCATGGAGAGTTTCACATCATGTAGCGCTATTATTCACACATACTCTCAATTTGGTTTTACTCCTGTGACCTGGAAGAGCCTACTAAAAACCTTCATGTTTTACCTGTATCAGCATGCCACTGACTGGGGAAAAACTGAAACAAGAACTCTTATCACACACTTTAATAAGGAGCAGTACAGTATTCAGTTAGCACTTCCAGGGGCCAGACGAGGCAGGCCAGCTGCCAGCCAATAAGCCATGTTCAGCACACCAATGTGTGACATCCCACTTGTCACGGCATGCTACACAGGCAAAAAAAGATGCACATAGCTAATGTTTATTTCCATTTCAGGAGCATATGGATTGGTTTCCCAGAGCAGTAACTGCCCAGCACTTACTAAAGCTACTCACATCAGAGAATAAACACCCCTATCCTGCATACAGTCCATGCTCAGGATAGCATGTCATTTCCATTGTATTTCATCTGCTCCTTCTGTATATAGGAATGTGTCTGCCTCCATTCAAAGACACTGAAAATTATTCCATTTTTGTTTCCAGTTGTTCTTAATCTTCCTCTTCCCCCTGCTGGTTAAAAATCAATTTCTCAAGAGGTCTGGATACTAGGTGGTTGAATTAACACAGCAGGACTGGGACTTTCTTCCAAAAATAAATGCAAGTGTACTATTTTTCACCACACAACAGTGATAATGTCTTTTTGGTTTTTTTAGTAATCTACATGACAGCAGTGCAACAGGGGGATATTTTTATTTATATTGTATGCTCTTATCTAAATTTTGCAAATGTTTTCAATTGCCAGCATGCACCAGGCTGCCAGTCCACAAAAGCAATGGCATGTCACATACCATTAATAACTTTTTTAAAAGCAGATGTGCAGACCAAGCACTGCAAGTAAAGAATGAGGTTGTTTAGACCAGTGGCCCACTATGAGCAATGGGCACAGCACAGTTTCAGTTTGGAAGCTTGGCTGTAAAGCTTCCCATACTCAGTGGTGCTGCTAAGGAGGAGGAACAACTGACCAGACTTTGCTGTTCCGTTTGCTGCAATCAAATGCTCCAGAAGTGAACATCTGAAGTTCATTAAGATGATGCACTGACTGATGTGGAATGAACATTAACTTCCCCATACATAAGAATTCTAGAGGGAAAGAGATGATAATTATTTTATTTAAAATTGTCATACTGAACTCACCCGCCAAAACGTCTTCAAGAACTTAATTTTTAGGGTTTTTTTTTTGTTACAATAGCACACAATGAAGAATTGTGGGAATTTAAATGCTAACATCATGGTGAAGTTCATCTTCCACTTCTTGCCCCCTTCTCAGCTTTACTGAGTGAGCTTTCTCCCCGGGACCAAACTTCCCCACTAAAACAAAGTTGTTTACTTAGATGAAACATTCTAACATGTGAACATGCCTGGATGTGCATAATTGCACAGCCAGTCCCACCTGCTCTACAGCATTCATTAGCATCGTACAAGTAGGTGGTGTACAAATACCAGAATGTAATGCATGTTTGTATTTTCCATGGCAGAACCTAAGTAGTGCACATCCCATGGTGGGAGAAAATAATGGAGCAATGGTCTATCTTCAGCTGAGGCAACTGCTGTCCCATGGAAATGAGCAGCCTCTAAAGACAAGTGGTATTTCTTCCACATCTTCTTACACACATTGAAGTGACCATCTGTAAAGAGTAGTAGCTCCCTCTTGGTTGTGGCTTCACATCTGATATTGTTTCCACTCCTGGAGCGCAGAGGAGACAACTTTTTTAACAACAATTTAAGAATATCCTCTGACCACAAAAGCTGGATTGCATTCTGGATCCATCCTTTGTCTTCTTTCCCCTCAGCTGAATTTGACCCTTCTTTCCCAGAGCTGACTTATATAGCCTGATTTGAGAGACCTAATTAAAAAAAAAAAAATAGCGATGGGTGCTTCACTTTTGCAGTAAACCTCCTCCAAAGTCCAGGATGCCATGCATCATCCTGGATGCTGTGTTTATGTTTTAGCCCCAGGTGCCAGGCACCTCAGGACAAACTACCACTTAAAAAACTTATCCTCATTCAACCCCTTTAAAAATGTTTTAAGATGTGAAGATGTTGAACATACCTGTCAAAAAATCACATTTCTCATTACCCTTTCAGATGGGTCATCTTAGCTACAGAGCAAGATGAGGGTAGCAGGGCATGCACTGGCCCTGTGAGATCAAACTCAGCTCTGTAGAAAGAGAGCAGTTCAGAAGAAAGGGGAAGCTGAAACGCTAATCAGTTTATATATAACACAGCAAATCGCTTCTGGGCTGAGACAGTAGCACGAAGAACGGAGGAGGCAGGAGGCTCAAAAAGACAATCCCCAGAGAACCATGGGAACACAGTGAAGAACTATCACAATTCAAATTAATCCCTGCCTCAGCTCCAGCCTTGGAGCCATGCAGGCTGAAAACACATGGTAAAATCCACTTTCTTCAAGTAGTACAATTGAGGAGCCCACGTTACAAGTTTGATGTAGCAGCTGACATATGAGTTTGGCCTGAAATGCAGGAATATTTCAAATTAAATCTACAGTGAACACACAGACCCTTGGTCCCCATATATTTTCTCTTGAGTTTTGATGGACCTTCCTAAACAGCACAGAAAAATCAGCTTTCAAGCAACAAATGATAGGTAGTCCTTGTCTTGCTGAGCAGGCACAATTCCTGCTCTCACTTAGCCAGTGTAAACAGCAGAAGAGTGGTCTATAGCAAGGCATATAATACTCTGTTCATTTCAGGAAAAACATATTTGCAAAATCCCCAGTTTATGCAACATCAACCACTTACCCCCATCATACACACTGTAACAATTTAACTTGTCACAAGCACAGCTGTCATAATTCATTATTACAACATGATTCAGTTTGGTTTTTTGGTTTTTTTCATGCAGTGTGTCTGGGCAACTATCCCACATCTCCTCAATAAGCAATTGCCAGAGGGCTGCCCAAAAGCAATGGGAGTAACATGCTTTTGGATGTCCTACTACAAACAACTAGTACTGGCCAAACTAGTCACACACACTTACTAGAGTGTAGTCGAACTAAATTATGCACTGAATTTTTATAGAAAACAGTCAAGTACAGTATCCATGCCTCTCAAATAATTTTTTAAAAAACTAATATTCTTATTTGCATGTATTCAGTAATAATTTGATACGAAGTTCAATACCAAACAAACTACAAAATTTGTGTGTAAGGTCATGTAGCTGTTTCATATCACAGATCAGTTTTCTGCCTTCCTCATAAATGAAAATATAAATAGCAGGACCAAGGTGATTACCACAAAGCTCTGATATTTTGATGTCTTTGCCCATGTTTAAATCTATACCTTTGACATGATTCTGTATATTGTCTGCAAATGGAGTACTACCTATCTTTCTAGATCATTAAAAATAAATGTCATTGCAAGCTGCACAAAGAATTGAGGCCAGTTTTGTAAAGGACACAAGAATTATGTTTAGAATATTAAGCTCAGAAGGAAAACAATCATCCTCTATTGTTGTCTCGAAATTGCCTACCCACCATTTGAAGCCCAGCTACTTATCACACAATCCGCCTCTTCCTGCCTTACCCTCCTCCCTGTATTTCTTTTCTTCCCTTTCATTTTTTGCCTCGTGCCTCGTTCATCAATTTATGGAGGAGAAGGGAAACTACATCTATTGTTGCCAAGAGAAGTGTATGACTTTTCTTCTTAGATGTTAATTTAGGATCCTGAATACAACATTTATTGTTTATTTGGTTTATTTTCAATGGTACCCCTCTATCCCTCTGAACCGCTCATTACGACAGCCTCCTGTTCATCTAAGCCCGTGCACCTGCAGTTTTGTAATCATCTTTACTCCCGAGGCCAGTAAAAGAACATCCCTTACAAATCTTATTAACAGCTCTGAAAATACAAACGTGCATCCTTTTCACAGAAGCGGTTCCGCCCCAAAACCGAACAAAACTTATCTCCAAACATATGTGCTATCAAGGCATTATTACGAGTTCCTGCCCTCTTTTTTTTTGCGTGGGGAGCGGTAGCTCTCCCATCGATGCACCACCTTTTTCTTCCATTCTTCTCCACATGTTTAAATGGACAGAGCCGCTCTGCACTATTGCTTAGTAACTTTTCTCTCTTACTAACGAAAGCGCTCGGGAAGGAAAAATAGGTTTTCTTGGACGACTAGAAGAGAAATAAATCTATTTTCACACCTCGACGAGAAGTAAAACAAACCTCCCTATTTTCACACATTTTCCAACCCCAGAAATCCAACCCCGGGCAGGCGGTATTTTCTCACGGAATTAACAGAACAAAACAAAAAGCCCCCAGCAGCAGCTGAGAACACCGAAACCCGTCCGTGCGCTCTGACGGGGCGCACCCTCGGTGGGCAGCACGGCCCCGGGCAGGCTGCAGCCCCGCTGCCGTGA
>JAHLSL010000012.1:112694-125143 GCA_025920805.1 Petroica traversi
CGCCGCTTCCCCCGCCCGGCACGGGCCGGGGAGCCGGCTGGCGTGCAAGGGGGACGGAGCGCCTTTCCCAAAGGCGTCTCTGAGAACAGGGATTTTGCTGCTGTGCTGGGGTTCCGTGTTCCCGAGCTAGGATCCTTCCCTACGCCTCCCGGCCTGTGCCGGGGCTCTGTGGCACGGAGCGAGGGTCGTGGGAGTGCAGCTGTGTGGAAGGCTCCGCTTCTTTTCAGCTTAATGCTTCCCCACCTCTTTAATTTTTGTTTTATTTTTTTTTTATTATTATTATTGTCTGGGTGAATGGGCCGCTGCCATGGAGACATCAAGCGTGGCTCAAAATAGCTAAGGAGACAGAACTGGGAAGGGGAGTATGGCCGGCACAAAAGGGGGAAGGGAAAAGGCCATTTCAGCCGCTGACGTGAGAGATGAACCAGCAGAGAGGAAACCACGACGGGAGGGATGAGGGGCTGCAGCCATGAAGGCCTTAAGGCAGACTGGGGCTTTGTGAGGTGGAGCACGTGTGGGCCAGGTCAGGAATCGCATTTCTCCTCCTCCTCCCTCTTTGTCATCTAATTCTTCCAGAAGTCCTCCAAGCAGTCATAAACGCGTGCAAAATACAGAGGTTTCTGGGTTGTTCTGAGTCTGCCTGCTTGGTTTTGTTTTGGGTTTGATTTTTTTGCAGTAAAACAAAGGAAGTGGGGGGACAAAGGCGTTATTCACAATATGTCTTGGAGACCAAAATGTCTCATGTTTTTTATCAGTGATGACACTGGCCTGCCAGTGCAGCTGAGGGACAGTAAGGTCTCCCAGTTAATAATATTTATAATTGGCAGTCGTGAGGAAATGGGGCTCGATTATCCCAGCAAATGTCTAATGTTTTATGAAGCCTTCACTACACTACGTGTCGTTACAGTGTTCCATTGCTATTTTACAGACAGTGGCTTCAAAAAGGTGAATGCTGTTTTACAGACAGTGGCTTCAAAAGGTATCTGCTGCCTAAACTGGAAGAACTACCCTACCTGACTGCTTTAACATAAACCTGTGTTAGTTGTGATACCCATTTATGCCTCTCAAATCATTTACATAAACTTCAGCAGTAAGAGTAGTTCCTGAATTGATTCTTCAATAATCTAATGCTTCAATAAAGTTAACTAAATGCAACAGAGGATAAATTTTACTGCATGGGGCAAAAGAAATGTTGTGATTATATACTTTAAAAATGGGTCATACCAGGGTAAATTCAAGTTACTGATACACTGTTGTCCTAGAGGAGGCTGGTAGGAGGAACATTTTATTATACAAAATAATTTTTAATTTTCTGGTATTATTTTCTATAATTGAGAAGAACAGTTTTCATTTTCTCTAATGATTTCCCTTTCAATTAAATAAAAATACAAGAACTTCTGAGTAGTAATCCAGATGGTTTAGTAAGTAAAAACATCCGGTTAGTATTTTCTACTGGGTGTACAACCTTTCTTTAGATGGATTCTTTCTTTCTTTAGTGTATTTTTCCTCTTCAGCTTGCCTTTTAAAATTCCTTAAATATACTTCTTCTAGTTGCTGTATAACAGGCTGGATTCCTTTTCTCCTTGTGCTAATTTTTTAAAGCTTCCTTCTCCCTTGCTTTCCTCGTTAACCTTTCTTTCCTTGTGTGTAGTTTTATCTCTCCTAGACTAGGTGCAGATTAGGATGAAGTTTTTACTGGTGTAACATGAACATGGCATCCATGTAGATGCAGAGGAACACTATAGGTCAGTGTTAGCAGGTCATAGAAAGCACAGGCTTTCTTTTTGCTAACCCCTAAATGGTGGTGTTTGCCACAAACACTGTGACAGCCAGGTGAATCTCTGCCCTTCTCTGTTATCAATTAGCACTGTCAATCCAGAGCCCGTGGAAGCTGGAGAACGTCCTCGGTTTTTGCTTGTTCCTGACAAAGCTTGTCAGCCATAATTCTACAAAAGGAATTTCTGCCATTTCCACTGTTAAGGGAGACAGTAGGATTTTAATTTGTACCCTATCACAAGTGGACATTATGCCATTGAACAGTGTTTAGTGATTTGTGGGTTCCTGTTGTTAACCTTTTAACCATCCTGTCCTGATCCTGTTTGTGTAAGGGCCCTCAGTACCACGTGTAAATGGAAGAGGTAGAAGCAAAAAACCAGTCAGCTCTTCAAACAAGTGTTTGGAAAGTGCTCTCAGGCACATGGTGTGAGTTTTGGGGTGTCCTGTGCAGGGCCAGGAGTTGGACTTGATGATCCTTGTGGGTCGCTTCCCAAGGGGTGGGATCCCAGTGATGGCAGTGCTGGGCTTCCCAGTGTTCAGGACACGGAGTATGGAAATGTTCTAGCCACGAACTGAGAAACTAGGCTGAGCTTTCAGTGGAATGCTGCGAAGCACGGGGTAAGTTGGGAGATGCTCCTGCTTAATTTACAATTCTTCCAAGCACTATTTGTATGGGGAACAGTGACAGGAGCACTTAATGGTTCCAAGCTGTTACTCCAGTCATTTTTCTCTCATATGCAGGAGAAAGCTGACATAATGCATGGACAGTCCCCCAGGTCTGCCTGCCATTAAGGCACAGACCTCTGCTGCACATGTGTGTCTCTTGGCAGTTTGTTCCTTACCTGGAAGAAAAGCCTGAAGGCAATGGCAAAAGTGTTCTTAGCACGTGGGGTTTTCCTTCAGTAACTCCCTGTGACGAGCTGGGATGGGACATTTTCAGCTGGCCCAGCTTCCACGGTCTGTTGCTTTATTGGTTTTTTGTCCCATTGTCCTCTTGCACGTGGTTCTTTGCTATGGTGTTTCTCACAATGCCCGCTTCCTGTCCCCTCCCTTCTCAGGAAGCTGTTCACTGTTACTTTAGGCTTTTCTATTTACAAACTGTTGTTCTGCATCTGATGAACCTGCTGTTCTTCCTTCTACTGTTAAAAGCAGACACCCCCGCCTCACCCCCAGCTTCACAGTCCTTACAAGGGAAATATCTCCTCTTCCTGTGTAACATAAGAGCATCTGAGGTAATATCAATGGGTAATTATCCATCTTGTAAATAGTTCTCAACCACCCGGCAGTCTTTTATCAATTTAGGCTCCTCTTGGAAAATGGGTCTGTTACACATAATTGCAAAGCAAACTTCAAGAAGAGAGCTAAAAGCACATTTGGAATAGGAATATGGCACATTCCTGGTCAGTGTTGCACTAGCACTGATGTAAACTGCCCCATAATTATTCGTGGAACATTTACATTTGAAGTCCTTGCTTAAAACTGTATTTGAATGGGAACATTGGCATAAACGGTGCTGACAGACTTTTCATCAGGATAAAATGCCTCTTTCTGTAACAGCTGGCATTCTGTACTTCTGTGATCTAGGCTATGTATTCACACTTAAAATGAATCCTGACTATGAAATGGAATAGGGAACACAAGTTAAGGCTTGGCTAAGAATAATTTGTTATGTAATTAGTACAATGATAAGAATATATCAAAACCTCCACTCTATGAAGTGTGGTAGGCATAGGAATTCTTCTCATGTTTCCTTTCCAACCTTTGGGTTTCAACTGCTTGTATCTTTCAGAATTTTTCAGTTTTTTCGTTTGTTTGAAAGCAGCTGTTTTATTTCTAGAAAGTCTGATGGGAAGAGAGAAGTGCTTTTGATCAGACTACTTTTACAGTGGTGACAGTGCTTCAGAAAATAAAATGAATTGCTCAAAGACGTACTGATTTTGGGAAAAGTCCTTGATACATCAGAGGAGCCAAAAAAAAAAAAAAAAAAAGGATTTGCCAAGTCAAACTGTAATTTTAGGTGGTAACAGGCTTTAGAATAGAAGGATGTAGAATCCTTTGATCAGAATTGCTTTTAGTGGGAAATCCTTTCTTCTGTCATTGTTCCCTTCCAGGTAAAAGATAATGTTCTCAGTGGAAGCAGTTAAAAAGGCACACTTCAAAATATGGGCATATGACTCATATGTAATTCTTTCACAGTTACTGAATAGTAACTTCTGGATATTGGAGGTCTAAAATAGTCATCTTGAAAAACATGTTGTCAAGTAAACTAGGTATTCCATTTTACTTTCTACTCAATTTTACTGCCCTTTGGAGCATATACTGACTCAGTTAACTGGGGTAGTGAACACTGAAAACATAATTTAAAAAAAAAGAGGTAATGGCTACATAGCAGTGGCCTGCCATTTTCAAATATTTCTTCAAGCTTTTACTCTAAATGTATTACTACTTCCAAATTAAATACAATTTATCTTGAAGCTTTCAGAACTGTTATTTCCTGTGGAAAAACAGTACCACTATCTTTCTAGATTAAAAATCACTTCACAGAATTTTCGTTGTTTTGTAGCGGAGAGAGTTTAAAACAAGTAAATGCTTTGAAAATTAAGACTTTATCATTACTTTTGTAACTGAGAACTAGATAATTCAGGTACTAACTTGCTACTTATTCCTGTTACAGAGTATCTTCTATGCAGAGGATAGTGAAGCCAATTGGTGAAGCTAATTCAACAAGGAAAGTGGTTATGCTTGTCTTGTTGACTTGTCACGCCTGCACAGGAATCACTAAGATTTAACTCTTAGAGCTGGTGAGTTCACTGCTGTTAGTCACATTTCAATTTATTTCTCAGAAGAGGCTGTCCAGAAAAGCTGCTGTAGTAAATCTTCTAACAGCATCACTATGTGAACATGGCTTTTTCATTCTCTTGAATTAAATCTCTAGCCTAGATGGGAAAATAACAACAGATGACACCATGTACCAGTGACACCAGCAGCTGAGTAGATGACCAGCTGCTGGCAGGGACAGCTTCCCTTAGCCCTGGGACTGATGCTTAGAGATTCCAGATTGATGCAAGAGCTGTGCAGAAAGCCAGAGTGTTTCAAATTTTGTGCAGCTGCTTGACAGGTGTTACTGTGAGGTAAGAAATTGGATTGTATTCTGAATTCAGGTACAACAATTAAGAAAATTGCTCTGTCTGGGGAGGATTAATAGTGAAACTGCTTCTTTTTGTTTGGTCTTGCACAAATTCTTAACATAGAAGCTGGGGAGCAGCACAGATTCCCCTTGCATTTAACAGTTCTTACAATCTTGCAAAGTTGTTACTTATGAAACATTGGAATGCCATTTTAGCATTAAAAATAGCAGTACCAAGTCTTTTTGGTGTTTCCTTGTCTTAACTTAAATGTTATTACTCATTCCAGAAAGTCAAAACACTGTTGTTAAAATCCTTTCAGTATCTTTTTAGTGTCAGTGTTTGATGGAGACTGTGTTCACCACAATGCAAAAGAATTAGTAATCTCCTTCCAAATTTTGACACATTTTCCAAAAGACAGCTTTTAGGCTTGATGTTGGGTTTGCAGGCTTCTTTCTGTTTTTGTTCCCCACTCTTACTGCTCTTAGATTCTACTAATTCAATGTTTCTGTTTTAAGATACTAAGATATATGTAAAATACTGAACAGCAAGACCTCAGTCCCTGCAAGTTTGTTGACAACTGGAAAGTAAATTTTTTTGTTCCTCTGAAGGATCTGTCTTCTGACTACTCTTTACACTCATGTATCTAAGCTATTTATGTATTAAAAAATCTTCAGATTACCCTAGGGAAGTCAACTAAATGTCAGCAAACTAAGGGAAAATACTATTTGTGCAGTGGGACACAATATACAGCGTATACAGTGTGTGTCTTTAAGTTATTAAAGAACAAGTCAAATGAGACATCCAAGTCTCTTTGTGAATTTATGCATAATTACCAAAAATATGCAGCTTTTTCATATCACATGGAGAAAAAACTCCAATCCTTTCAGCACAGAATTTAATTTAAAGGTTTTAACTGCTTGCTATGTTAAAGCAATTAGCTAAGAAACACAGAATGGAGATGGGAATGGTAAAACGGCAGTATTAAAGTGGGGTTTTTTTAATAGGAATTTAGGATTTTGATTAATTTAGCAACTCTTGGAGGCCAAGTTTACAATTTCTATGACTGCCACACAAATTAAGGTTGTTCTCCCAGTCTGTGACAAATGGGGCCATGCATAACCTGGATTCAAGTATCAAGTGAACATTGATTATGCTCCTTGTTATAAGTATCAGGAAAAAAATGGGAATTCTGGGAGCTGTGTCTAGTCCCTGCACCCATTGCCAATATGTAGTGAGTCCCCAATACTCATAGTCTCAGAGCTTCTATACTATCATTTCACAACAGTGTTTTCTATCTTAATTCTTTTTCTTCTGATCCTGTCTTCTTTTGCAACTTCTTAGACTGTGCCTGGAGGTTTGTGGCCTTTACTGAAATTACAGGAGAAATAAACAAGGGATGAAAAAAAATGTTAAACATGGGAAAAACAAAACAAAGATATGCTAGTAAACCTAGCATATCACGGGGAAAAAAATCACAGTACTTGGTATTTTACTGTGGAGAGTGGGATGATCTTGGACGTCAGAAAAAGATTGTTCACTGAAAGGGTGTTTATCACTGAACAGGCTTCCCAGGGAAGTGGTCATGGTACCAAGCCTGTTAGAATTCCAGGATGAAGCATCTGGATACTGGTCTTGGTCATATGGCTTAGATTCCAGTACTCCTGTGAGGAGCGGGGAGTTGGACTTGATCCTCATTACGGGATAATTCCATCTCTGACAAGGAACACTCCCACTAAGGGCAGCAGTACAGAGAACTGAATTACAGAACCCTTGTATGTCACTGCCAAATTTATTGTATTTCAGCTGAATCCACTGCACCAGGCATATGAGATCAGTGACAAATGCTGAACAGCACACCTCACTAATGTACCTATGTGAAACACTGGATGCTGTCTGTAGGTGATCTTTCAACTGCTGGATCTCATTGTTTGTTTTAACTGAACCCACTTCCCGGTGTTCTGAAGCAAGTCCTCTACTCTCTACTCAATAAATAAATCATAATTGTTCTGCATTTGTTTGCTTTCTGTTTAACCATGTTGCACTGGAGGGTGCTATATAAAACCAAATTAAGTTACATAAATTATCAGCCATGTGATTCCCATAATAAACTCTTCCCCTTTATTTAATGCATTCAGAGGATGTAGCCCCATGGAATTATTCAGACTTTCATCCAGTAGTGCAATTTCAGTAGTTTATTTTGGAAGTCTCTTAATAGCTAGTTTAAAACAAGAGAACAATTAAATGTAAAGTGTTCTTTATTAAATAAACTCAAAAGATAAAGCAAACTGTGCAGTTAAGAAAGACAACAACATGGCCAAAGGATTTTTACAGCAGAAAACACATTGCGGCAAATGAGCATTTCAGTCTAGCAGCCAAACTGTCCTCATTTCTATGGAGTTAATTTCGGTCCTCAAATTGTGACTTGTTTTTTAGAAGATATGCTGCTAGAAATTCAATGGGATTTGGCGGTCTGCAAAGACAAAAAAGTAAATCAAAAGCAATTCTTTCTTGTCATGTTAAATTAGGTAGCTGAGCAACCAGTCACCTTCCCTTAAAAGCAACATAACTCCTCCCAAACACGCTTAAGCATTGATTTAGGGAAGACCAACTACCTAGAGTAACTCTAAATTTCCAGTTAATGTTTGATGAGAAAGTTCTTAAAAAGGGGTCTTAGTCACTGTTGGTTCCATCTTACCTAATTGCTAGAAGAGTTACATACCTAAAACCAGGCATAGTCTGTAAGCATAAATACTGTACGTACATCATTGGCTATGACATGCATTTCCCTATTTCTTTAACTCATGCTATATAAAGTAAAGGCGAATCTCTGCTTTTTTGCTTCATTTTTTTCAAGTGGTTATTGTGTAGCTCTATGTATTAAGGGTTGTTTTCATGGTTTCTGTCAACTGAAATGAACACAACAAATCTTCAAGTCTGAGAAGTGCTGTAACTTGCAAGTAGTCAATAATGAACACTTTTGATCACTGGCCTTAGTCTGAAGTTTTGTTAAAAAGAAACTCCTCCAGCTACACTACATCCTGCTAATCTGGATTCTGTCCACAGAATAAATGACATACGTATTCCACATTAGGTCAAAGCAAAGTTCTGGCAGTGAGCAAATATGCCTATGAAGAGCATAAAAACAAACAAAAAAAAAATAGGCAGAGATATTTCTCTGGACCATCCTTTTGGCTTCCAAGAATGTACCGATTTCTGAGCTAGCACCCTTAACAGTCCTGGGAGGATTCTGCTACAGCTTTGACCAGTTGCCTCTTGAGCAGAAATAAAATGTTAATGTCCTCAACTGAAAGCAAAAAAATAGCTTATGTGACCTGCGAAGGATCAGCCACTTTTGTTCGTTATAAATTTGCTACCTGCTTCGCTTAATTTAATTACTGTATCAGAAGAGATAATAAACAGTCCATCCCAATCCATCATCCCTGTGCTATTGTGGTTTAACAGGTTCCTAATACATTCTTCCACAGAAGCCTCTTTTCTAGATATCATCTGTTCAGTCACTCTGTTAGCATTCCATACTTCTGACCACCTTGTCACCCCCACTTCTTCACATTTTACCAGAATACAGGACAACTGGCATTACACATAAATACAAGATACAAATACAAAATACATTACACATTAAAAATACAAGAACATTACAAATTTAAATAGTGACACGCTTGTTTACCCCTTAAATTTCAAGCTTGTTTTACCCCTTCAATTTTTAAGTCCTACCACCCAGAATTTATTTTTGATCAAAGCAGTGCATTGACATATAACAGTTTAAAGACAGTTTTTCATAAGGGTATTTTTCAGCTCAGAATCTAACATTTTTGTCACTAATGTTTTTCACTACCCTCCGAGGTCCACAATTTTATGCTTATTTGGATTCAATGTCACTTTCTGTCAGTTTAAATTTTTCATTACAGTTTTCACAGTTTTATGAAGCCCCTGTGCAATTATTTACAACCGATCAACTTTTAAAGCAAACAGAAACCGAAACACAAAACTCCCTAATCTATTCCATAAAACTCAGTCTCATTAATTTTGTCAACCACTTCTTCTAAATTGTTATAAGTGATCTTTTCCATGATTCTAGTGTTGAGCTCATTTCACTATGAAAATTCAACATTTACTTTTACCCTCCATCTCATACTTTCACATCAGTTTCTCATCCATACAAAGGCTTTTCCTTTAATCCTAACAGCAACTAAATCTCTTTAAAAGCTGTTAGTGAATAACTATGCAAAAAACCTTTTGGAAATTTAAACAGACGGACTGCATCATCTGCATTCCTCTTTATGTGTGCTTGCTGACTCCTTCAATAAACTCCAAGACACTTAAAAGACCTGACAAAAATCGTGTACACCTCCTCCCAAATATGTAATTTATTCATATGATCACTATCCTGGATGGTTATTTCTACTGAATTCCAGGCATGATCATCAGATGTACTGGGCTGTTCCCTGAACATTTCTATATTCCTTTGAGAAAGAACTTAGCATTCACTAGTTACTTTCCTGTTCAATTTTAAGCAGTAGATTATACAGCAGAGCTGATAGTTCAGCTTTCTCACTCCTGAGTGTTTATAAAGCTCAGCTGAACAGCCAATTTGACCTGGCAAGTTCATACTGCTCAGATTTTTACCTGTGTGTTCCCCAACCCCTTCCATCAATGATCCAATTTCACTGCTGTGATGGGTCCCCATAAAGAAGGACAGGAAGGAAGAGGAGAGGAAGAAGGAAAAAAAGTTTGCCTGTCACACAAGTGTCCAGAGTAAGGGTGGGGTATTAACCTTGGGCTGTGTTCTGCATTGAGTCTGCAGCAAAAATCCCACAGATGTCAGCTGAAGACGTGCACATCCCTCAGGTGTGCACATGGGGTGGACCTTCCTAGGTGCCTAATTTTGCCTCATTAGCTGTTTGTACACTGTAGTTTAAATTCCCAACTCCTTTGGAAGTTGATGGTTTTTCTGACTGTCATGATGCAATTATGGTCATCAATACCAGCTTTTGATTGTATTATTTCAATTTGAGAGATGGTTACATGCAGTACAATTTGCCACTAGTGAGGAGACACCAAAAGGTTAGAAATTAGTTTGGTTAAGATGAATACTTTTTTGTTGTTATTGAAGGATACCTTTCTACACTGACTGGTCAAGGAGCTCAGGCACCTCAACAGCATATTCTTTACTGAGAGGAGAAACCATCAGCCTGCTTCTTACTGTGTTGACAGTGCAGGCTCAGCCTCACCTTTTAGAAAGTATTTTAATTTCTGACAAAGATGCATGTCATGCCTGATTTGTCTTTCTTTCTTTTCAATGTCAAGCAGAACTCCTTATAATTCCACACTACAAAAATCTTCAGAACTAGAACATCCTCTTGCCTTGCTTCTCTAAGGTGAATTATGTGATAAAATTAATAAGAAAACCCCTCCCATTTTTCCCTCCAAAATGTTTGCAGTAGCATTCCCCATTGGGAGATCATTAATTCAATAAATACCTCTTATCACTCCATACACACCTAAGTGGGGAATGCATCCTGCATGGTCAATCACAGTCATTAATAGGTTTATAAATCTGTTCTAATGCCGATCTTACTAAGAGCAAAACCATATGTGGTGTGCAAGGCCTGAAAGGTCCTGCACTGCCCAAGTTAGAGCCTTACATTTTCCTAGGAACAGAAGAACACTGAAGCATCTTACCTCTCTTTTGCAAGAACAGCCAGTCCCTGTAGCAAGATAGGTACAACTGTCTGATCCAAGTAGGCACGTGTGGGTAATGACTGAAGATCCACCTTCTGCTTTGATGTTTTCTCGGCATTTAGTTTCTCATTTTCTACTATCCTCTGAAGCAACAAAAAAATTGTGAATGAATATTGGTAAAAGCAGCCACATCTACTTCGAAGTGTGTGTGCAAAGTACCCACCTCTGAATTCAAGGGCAATAATTTCTTTTCATATTTTAAGAATATTTAAGTGCGTATTTCTGCTTGCACAAAAACCTAATCCAGAGGAACATTTTGTTAAATTCTTATGTTTTGGGAAGACAATATTTGGAAGTCACAAGTTTTCTACAAGAGAAGACATTCAATCTCAGTAATTTTTATTTTTGCTTTTGCATTCACGGATTTGAACTCTACACCACCAAGACAGGAATGACTACTAATGAGGGTCTCAGTTACATAGCTCCTATACACTTCTGCTTCTAACACAAAATGCTAAAAGCACAAGGAATTCAGGTGAAGCCTGACAAAGGAGACTGTGCTGAAGTCTGGTACTTTGAGGCTGTGCTCTACTCAAGTATAGATGGACACTTTAAAGAAAACATATGCAAAATGCTTCCAGGTACTTTTCGATCAAAAAGTGCTGAATCGTTTTACACCATAAACTGTATTTGAAAAGTGATACCCTCTAAACCAAATGTATTCAATGCAATGTACATGAATCTACTGACATGGGACCAACAAGTTACAGTTCTACAGTGAAAGTTGAGGCATAGAGACAAGAAGTTATCAGGAAGATGAGTCTCAGAGTATGTTCTGGAATAGTTTCTGTAAAAGCTTAGCACAGAGTATGAACTTACAGCAAAGAGAGACTGAAGGCTTTTCTTTAATAAGGAAGAGTAAATAAATGCCAGAGAGTTAGAAAGTGATTGTCCCACTCTACTCTGTACTGGTTGAGCCTCATGAGGATGACTTTTTTGTGCCATAATATATATCTATTTCTCTCACAGACAGAAATAGAACAGATAATAATCATAAGATACTTAAAAAAAACTCCAACTCATTAAAAGGCTCATTATTTACTTCAGTACCATTTAGTGCAATAGAAAGAGCACAACAGAAAATGTATTTACAGCCATTTTGGCTAGAGACAGGTACTGCTTAGCTCCATTGAGAATATCACGTTTTCTGAAGTTAGAGTCACGATTCAAATTTTTTTCTCTAATCACAAATGTGACTTCCACTGCAACAACATCTTTGTTACCTCTACATTTTCAGTGAGGCCGTATTCAGAATGAGGATTTTCCGGAACCTGTAAGAGAACACATGGTTAGCAAAGCTAAAATGCTCCTTTTATGCATATAACATAATGCACACGAAACATTTCTTGCCGTACCTGTGGCTGTCCCTCCATAATCTGTTCTCCCTCCATGGTTCAAAAAGTGAGATTTGATGGACGTACAGGAAGATCCTGGAAAGCAACACAAAAACTGGTCAGCAGGCTGAGATGAAGCCCATGTGAGTTAGGCGCTATTGCATCCCTTGGTTACTAATGGTTACCAAGGCTCAGTTACTGGGAAGCGGAGGGAGTTGCTCCGTGCTCCCCCCGCGCCAAACTTGAACTGCTTTCTCCCGCACGCTGAACCGAGAAGCGCCTTTAAGCTGCGCGTTACGTCCGCTGAGCAGAGCAGCACCGGGATCAGAAAATACAGCATTCTGCCCTCCGGGAAGCCGCGGACATCCCTTTCTTTCCTTCCCTCCCTCCCTCCCTCCCGTGCCCAACACAGCGCCCGAGAGCCGCCGCGGGCCGGGCCGAGCCGGGG
>JAHLSL010000012.1:130143-173003 GCA_025920805.1 Petroica traversi
TCGAGTGCATCTCCATGGCGCTGCGCATCGACGAGGACGAGACAGGTAGGGAGGAAGCGCCCGAGGCCGGCCCGGGGTGCGGGGGGAGGCGGGCAGGGCCTTCCCTCCCTGTGCCGCGGGACCGCTTTCAGCCAAGAACGAACAAAACCCGCTCGGGAGAGAAATGCGGGTGTGTGCGGGGGCAGCCGAGCTGTGCCCGCCTGCGGTGGCGGTGCTTTGGTGTCCCCGGCCGGGTCCGGCCCTGCCGCAGTCCGCAGGTGCGGGTCAGTCACAAAGCTGGGGCTTGGCTCGTTCCCCGTGCTATACGAGAGCTTGTATTTCTCCCCAAAAACTGTGGAGTTTTTTGCTGCGGAGGTCTGGGTGAGGCGATTAAAAATTGCGGGCGGGTGTGTGGCTGTAGCTAGCCTTCACCAAGCCAGCCGGACAACAAAAGCACCAAGGACAATAATAAGGGTGCATCCTTTGATGCACTGCCTGACAAATTATGTGAGTGCTCAAGCGAAACTTCAGGTTACTTGGTCCTCAGAATGCCCATTTGAAGTGGTCTGACTTTTAAGGAAATAAATACTTGTATTTTGGTAGTTTCTTAAGAAAATTATTTTCTTAAACTGTTTGACATGCATGCTCTTAAAAAGCCTAAAAACCTACCACTGTGTGAAGATGTTAAGGAGGATAAGGTTCAATGAAATAAAATGCAGGAGTGAGGATTTTTTTATTTTTTATAGAGCATTTTAAAATAAAACAAGCAACCAAAGAAAACATTTGATACTGAATTTCATAATTTACGCAAAAGCAACAGCATGATTCTGTCAGCATGCAAAAGGCTTGGGCCTTGGGAGAGTGCAGTGCTGGTTTTTGAAATTCTCTAGAAAAGTCAGACTGCTTTATTCTAAACTTCCACTTGAGCTTAAATGAAACTGCTATCCTGGAGGAGGAGATTAAAAATATAGGAGTAGGCCTTCAATAGAAGCTACATGCTGAGAGCTCCATAAAAGCATGGGATGTGTCCTCCTTTGCGTTGACAATTTGGGAGTGGCAGTGGCGTGCTCTGGGAGAGAAAAAAACCCCTGCACCATGTGCAGCAAGGTTGGTTCAGCACAGCTGTACAGCGAGAGAGCACTGAGGTTCATAGGAGCGAGGCATGAAAGAAGGTGAGGTAGCTGAAAGCTTCAGTGTTGTTGATTACACTGTGAGGAATAGTAAAGCCCTGCATTATCAGGCACCTGTTCCACTGTTGTGACCTTTAACTGTTGGTGGTTTGGAGGGTGAGCCCTTAAATACCAATTTTAATAATGGTCTTGCTCTGTAGATACCTGTAGGGTGATCATCCATTAATTAGCTGCATAGGTCATGCATTTAGTAAGATGATCTTTGCTGCTAATGTGAGCAGTTGCACAACTGTTACAGCCTTGCAACTGCAATATACATTCCACTGAGAAGGAACTCTCTTTCCTTTAATACCAAACCAATAATAGATTGGTTATTTGCTTATCTGATTTTTACTAGAATATTCGACTATCTTTGAAAATTTTTTGATCTGTAAACAAGCTTTTTGTATTTTTAAAGAGAAGACCATATTTTAGACGTACTGAGTGAAAATGTTTGGAATTTCTTAATTGTTTAATAGCCTGTTAGTTTTATGGCATTTTTGCTGTTGTGGGAGCTATGCATGCTTCAGTAATTTTGGTAGCATTTCTGGTAATTTTTTATGCTTCTAGATTATTGGGGCAATTATCCTTGTTTTGATATTTTCCCAGTTAAGTTTGATATCTTTTCCTAGGACTAAGAAGGCACATTGGGTGTGTTGACCCCTGCAAGCATCCACACAGCTGCTTGTTTACTCTTCTCGATGGGACAGGGGAGAGTGTAGGAGGAGCAAAAGTAAGGGGGGGGAAAAAAAAGTGAGAAATCTTTCCAAGCAGTGATTGCCTTGGAAGACAGTCCCCATCCAGTTATTCATCTATCCAGGTTTTTATTGATGAGCATTATATTGGATGTTGCAGAATATTCCATTGGCAAATTCGGGTCAGTCATCCTGATAGTGTCCTCTCCCAACTTCCTTTTCCCCCTCAGCCTACTTACTAGGATCTAGATGGGAAAAAGAAAACCTTGAGGATGTGCTGTTCCACAATGCCCAGAACATTACTGTGTTATCAGCTGTTTTAGTCATAAGTGTAAAACACAAGGCCTTTGGGGCTGTTTGCGGAAAATGAGCTCCGTTCTGCCAGAGCCAGTATAGCAAATCTGCAGCTTCCAAGGAATGTGATATTTATTGTATTTTCAATGTCATAATCGCTGAGAAGTAGTCAAATATTCTCTGTGGAGTTGGAGCACAACCTTTGCAAACTGCTTGGTGTGGTATAGTGCTTTTTAAACTTCCTCCGGTTAAAAGCTGAAAGTGAAATTTTAATCATGACCTTGGCATGTTTGCAGCTGTCCCTAAGAATAACAAAGCAATTCAGGCAATAGCAGAGGAAGCTGGAATAAATAAGGATCTGGTTTGAGATTATCTATAATCAGTATTAGATTTACGAGTTACATTACAGTTGGAACTGTTTCTGTGGGTGGTGGGGAGAAGAAACTTTAAAAAAAAAAAGTCTAAAGAGAGGATTGGAGTCATTTACCTTGGATGATTTAATTTATCTAGCTTTGTCCTTAACACTCATGATATATTGAGGCTGGTGAAGAAAGGGCAGTAATGAAATGACTCCCAAGGTGTGTGGTGTTCATGACTATAGGCACGTGCTCTGTGGTTTGTGGTGGTAAGAAGAGCTAAGTTTGAAATTACCTGCACAGGGGAACTTGCCAGATGTTATTATTAAGAATTTTTTATCTAAAGAGGAGCAAGAGAAAACCCTGAAGAGGATTCTAGAAATGTATTGAAGTATTTTTACTGACAATGAAATTTGCTAGAAAATAGCTTTGGGACTGAAATTATCAAAAGATTTGAGCATTGAAGCACAACCACTGATAACTGGCATTTAGGAATAGTTTTGTGAAACATTGTCTCTGAAACTAGGGTAATGATATCTGAAGTTTCATTGTAGGCATTTTTATTTCTTTTTACCAGTAGCAGCTTGCTAATGCTGATCAGGTTTTAAGTTATAATACTTAATCTGTTGTATTCCTCTATGGAAGTGCATCATGACTTTGATATAACTATGTTGCAAAAATATTTTCCATATGCAGGCCAAATACATTTTAATGCAGAGTATTTATAGAAAGGGAGCAATATGAAGTAGGTATTAATATATTTTCAATGGTTTACTTGCAGTCATGGTGTCACATAGCTTAGGTCAGGCACAGGCATGTTCATGTTGTGTTTGCTGTCGTATCCATTCAGGATGTGGTAGGTACAGAGGTATCTACTTGTGTTGTGCTTCGTGTGAAAGTTGACACACACCTGTAATACAGCAGTTTCATAATAGCATAAACAAAAACCCCTCATGGCAAATGAACTCCACTGTACAAAAGTTAATCAGAGAAGAAGTATCTCTCGTCTCTCTAGTGTAGTGTCTTATATTTGGTGCTTTTCTTGTTGAATTTCTGTGCTTCTAGTGTTATTTTGGTATTGGCTATGACTGGAAGATTAAGAGGCATATCTTTATTTGATGTTCTAGAAGTAAAAACTGTTAATTTCGCCACATCTATTGTGAGTGAATATGTGTAGGTGATTTTTTTAATCTTTTGGGGGGGTGGGGGGGATTTATTTCTCTAAGGCAAATGAAGAATTATTCTTAAAACAGGCAAAAGTGATTTGAGGCTGGTGTGAAGTGTTTTTAAAAGAAAAGCTTATTTCACATTTAAATAGATAAAAAGTTGACAGTGTCCCTTTAAGACTTTCTTTAAATCTCAGGATTTCGTTCAAATCTCTCTTCCTCCCTCTTACTTGTTTTATGCAGCATTATATAGAACCATTCCTAAGCTTTAATTTGTTCAAGAAAATAATGGGCTCACTTCCTTTTTAAGCAGGACAAAAGGAACAAGCTGTTGAATGGTATAAGAAGGGAATTGAAGAACTGGAGAAAGGAATAGCTGTCTTAGTAATTGGTCAAGGTAAGCCAGTTTTGAGTTTTGTGGAACTGATTTTGTTTAATGGCTTCTCTGAAGTGAGAAATCAATATTACTAAGTATGGTAGGTGCTAGGAACAGTCTGCGGTATGAATTAATTCATAATTATGAATTTTGGTCGTTCTAATTTCTTAATTATGAATTATGGTCTTTCTTATTCCTGTTTTAGCTGTAGATGAACACTGGTCCATTTCTCTGTTCTACCTTAATATTCTGGTCTGTATCACATGCAAATCTTGCTCCAAATATTTTCAGACTCTGCAAAATCATAAGGAGTTCATGACCACTGTTAACTAAAACATGTGATTTCTTATATAATGGGGATGCCAAAATACTGAGTTTTGATTTGATTTGCTGACGTTGACAGTTCACATTCTCACTTTCCCAGTGTTTTATATTCCCTTCAGTATAACTTAAAAAGAAACGCCACAATTTGGCATGGCCTGACTTTGTGCTTCTGAATAACTTAGGCCAAAGTAACTGAATATTTCCAACAAAGGAAGAAAGCCATCTCCCTTTGTGGAAACATTTTAACCCGTACTGTAGAAGAAATACGGGCATAGTGAAGGAATTGCTGAGAATTTCTGTCCTCAAAATAATACTGTACTTGTAATAATAACAACCCAAATCACCTGCCACAAACCTAAACCTGTAAGTGTTTTTGCAGTTTTGTTCCTCAGCTGTGTTTAGAAGGATATGGTGATCTTACTTAGGGGGCAATACCAGTGGCATTCGATAGAACCTTATAAACTGCACAGTTAAAGAAAAAGCTTGACTAGAACAGTCAATATTTCTTACGAAGTGGTGATGTTAATGTATAATTCTGTGTGTTTTGAAATGTAAAGGGACACAGTCAACTGAATTTTAATCTGTTAATTTTGCCAAAATGAATTCTTTCAAATTGTACTTGCCTCTCAGTCACTTTTCAAGCTTTTTAAAAATCTTTTTTTGTTTGACTTCTGTTCAGAGAAATGCAGAGACAAGGTACATATTAGGTCAGGATGAAATGTTAGACAACATGCAAAGCAGTGTTTGAGTTCCCATTGCTCTACAAGCGCTATTGTAAAGCAGATAGTGTCAGCTAACTTTAAATTCTTGATTAAATAGGAAGCTTTAGAATTTTTTCATTAGTTTTTGTAATGCATTCCATAGTGGAGGGGATAGACAAGTGGTGGGAGGAGGAGGGCAGGCTGGGTATCAGTGTTTTAGCACTTTAAGTTAATTTACTGAATTGTGTTTTAACATGGATTTTTCTTTGTAAGGTGATCAGTGTGAACGGGCTCGACGTCTCCAGTCTAAAATGAAGACAAATTTGGCAATGGCCAAGGATCGGTTGCAGCTTTTAGGTACCAGTTACAATTCATGACTTTGGAAAGCTTGTAATTATTTGCACCACTTCATTTAATGCATTCTTCTAAAATACTACTTTGATTTTTAAAGTGAAGGAGTCATTATCTTTGTATGATCTCTTTAGTTTAATTTTCAGTTGAGAGTAAGTGCTGTTGATGGATTTTGAAAATGGAATTTCATGACCCACTTTCAGGTTTAAAAGTAACTGAGAAGTCTTTATATCACAGCACACTTGACTCAAAGTGATGAAGTCTTGATTAACTCCCGATGGAGTTTGCTCAGGATTTTTCTGTTAGAACTGTAGTGAAATTTTTGATACATTGCTTGTCAAGTGTGCTTCCTGTGACTGCTTCATGTTCTGTTAATTTTGCTGTCATTTACATTAATGTTTTTCCTTATTATTGGTTAATAATAATAATGAAGATGATAATAATAATTCTTTAACATCATGTAGACCAAAAGGTTACGAAATTCTAATTTTCTTGATTATTTTCTGGTAGTGTTCTATTTTAAAATTAGAAGGTAAGGTCATTTTTTTCAGAAGCACAGTGTTATATAGCTTTAGCTTTATTAAAATTAAGTGTTGTGTATAAGCTCCTGACAGTAAAGTTCCCTTCATCAAACAACAGACCCACAGCTCTGTAGTGCATCCTCTAAATTTAAAACCTTGGAAATGCTTTCAGTTCAATCAGTAAAATTAAAATAATTTGTTTTTAAATTGCTTTTTGAGGGTAAATAACAAATGTATTTTATTTTAACTTGCATATCTCAGCTTTAATCTTATCCTCTCTTGTGTGGAGTTCTACTAACTCGTTCTTCTTGGAGCATATAGAGCAGACAGGAAAACTTGGGCTTTTTTTTCTCTTACACTTTGTGGTTCTTTGATCCTAGCTCGTGATTGACAGGGAAGTTGTGACAACCCCAAGGAAGTAAGCCCCTTTTGTTTCCCTTGTGTTCTTGATGTCTTTACCATTTTTTGAGAAAAATTGAAGGGGACAGGAGGTGAAAGAGGTATTTGTCTTTTATGCTTTAGTACGGGTGTTTCTTGGTACAGCTTTAGTATATGGAGAAAAGATATTTTTCACTCAGGTTAAAAGCTGATTTCTAGAGATAATACCAACTAGGGAACAATAGAGTGAAAGTGATTACTTTCAAAGATGCTAACCATCTTTGATAAGGTATGGCTTGTTGCAGACATCCTAATTGCAAGTAACTAGGATTTCTTTGTGGAAAAAAGTTGCTGTTCCTCAAAGCTTGAAGTAACAGTGTTTGTGTTTTGTGGGTAGTGCTTCATCCTTGCTGGTATGGCTTTAGTAGCACTTGCAGTGTTGGTAAGTTGCTTACTTGCTGTGATCTGATTGAAAAGAAACAAAGGGTAAAATTCACAAAAAGCCCTAAAGTTGAAGTATACTCATCTCTGCTACCAGAATGTGTGATCACATGCTCATTGTTTGCTTCATTCAGAGTGCAAATTGAAAAGTAAACAGATAGAATAGTGTTTGTTATGTAAGTTGATGTAAAATAATATTTTTATTTTAAAAATATCAGTTTAGTACTTTGTTCTGCCCAGGTTCTTATTAATTTTTACGGAGGATGTGCTTCATACAATGTACCTAAAAGCGAAATTTGGATGAAATGGAACAGATGAAGTCTCGTGCCATTTAGGAAGACAAAAGATGTGGTTTGGAGAGATATTTTAATGGCTTTAAATCCCTGCAAGTTTCATCATTAGGGTTCTATTTGAGTAATACTTTTGTGCCATCTAACCAACTTTGAAGTATTAACAGCATCTTTATTATTTTTTCTGTCATTTTACATGGATTTTGTAGAAATAAAAGGTAATTTAGAGTTGAATTCCATGTGCTGTTCTAAAGACACTTTTAGCCTATTATTTATAGTAACAGATATTTGGAAGTTTTTGAATAGTGTACAGATCCTTTTGTAGTTGAATTAAGCATGAGGCTCTTGAAGCTGTTACAGTGTAATTAAGTGATTTTTCCTGTAAATTGAACTCATGAGTGTTGTTTGCTAGCTTTGTGGAATTTCTCTGTTTCTTAAGTCAGAACAGGCTAGTCCTTAATTGTATTAGCTGAAAGGATAAAACAAACTAGACAATAATACCAAGTAGTTCATCCTGCTTGCTTGACAGAGATGTGATTGCAGACTGCCTAACTCAAATGCCATGCAGTCAAGTAGGTTACATTGGTAGTACATAGAAAGTGAAAATTAAATCGTGCTGATTGTAACTGTCCCCTGAAAGGGCTCAGTGTTGGTTTTTTTTGATAGTTTTTTTTAAGTGTTGGTACATCAGTGTAAGTTTCAAGTCTCATGACCCCACTGATGGGGGTGTTTGACACCACTGATGAGAGTGGGATGTCTGATCACACCCATGTGTTACCACTGTGTCATCACACCTCTGATGCCTATTAATGTTGGCAGAGGATGGAGCTGCCTACCTTGGATGATGGGTTTTCTGTTTTGAGCCTTGTTTTCATCCCGAGCCTAAATTATATATCTTACTCTGTTTAAAACTGTACACACAGCCTGAAGTGACTGCTAGTGTGTTTCAGGTCACCTCAGGGGACTTTGTCATTTACACAGTCCATTGACAGTATTGGGTTGTGCTGGCTGTCAGGGGACTTGAAAGTTCTTCCATTTGATTTGGTGGTGTCCCTCCAGTTTTTGATGTGGTTTAGGGAGTGTTAGTTGTGTGGTTAAACCTTGCTTTGATGGTCTTCGCAGACCTGGTCTTTCCTGGATGACTGATCACCCATGTTAGAGTCACTAAATTTGATGTATTGAGAATGACAGGAGGGTATTTGTTTTCTGCAGTCAATACACAGAACTTGGCAGCTTGTTGTTCCTAAAGATAGATGGCTGCAATGGCCAGTGCAACGCTATTCAGTTCTAATGCTATTTATGTGTTTTACCTATCTGTGTTCTCTCATTTCAGAGAGATTTTCTGAGAGGGACAGATTACTGTCACAACAAGTGCCTTCCTGTGTGTTATGTGTAGCTTCATTATTTTGGTTGAAGGGTGTATGTGACACGCAATTCAAATATTTGTCATCAGTATCCTCTTTGGAGGGTGTTAATATTCCTCAATTCTGCCTATATAGATATGGTTTTCAATGGACACATATTTCACTTTCTTGGAGGAGACGGTGCTTTTTGCTTCAGGCTTGTGTGACAGGGTAGCATTTTTTTAGGAGAAATTAGCTACCTTGAACTCAAGCTCTAATGTTGCCTAAATAAGACAGTGGTTGCAGTGCTGTTTGTTTGGTAGGTCTATGTCAGTGTTGTATCACAAAGGTGAAACAATGAGTGAGAGTCTGAACTTTTTGTCAGTGTTTGGAAAAATAGGGAGAAAGCATTTAAATGGAAGATGATAGTATCCTGTAATTCCCTGGAATAATATTTAAAAGTTCAATTTATTTTTGATATGCCAGTGGATCCTACAGCTGTACTGTCTCTAAAGAAAAGTGATATGTTTGCTTTTTGAAATTCTATATCCAATACTAAAATGACATGTTAAAAGGTAATGTGGTGAGAGGACTCTGTGAGTTGAAACTGGACTACAGTTGGATTACACTTTTTTTCTTTTTTATTGAGTTGGAGTTCTGGAGTTCCTGAATATGTGGAACTAGCTAAGCATTGATAATTGTAATAGAACCCCAGTGTCAAATTGTAACATGAAGCAACGAGCATTTCCTGAATTCCTGTACAAACCAATTGATGTTATTATGGTCACTCATTAGAAAGTCTTTTTTTTGTTAAGCTCAGAAATGACCTCCAAAATTCAGCTGATTATCTAATATCTTGAAAGTCTATTAATACTAATTAAAACTGATGTCTCCTAAGCTTCTATATGTTCTTTCCATTTATTTTTGCATGCACTGGACAGGGAGTAGACCATTCTGCTGCCTCCTTTGGTCATGCTGTGTCCTCTGAAGTAGTACACTCTCTGCAGTCAGTTGTACTGAAAGGACTTTCCTTACCCTTCTGGAGAGGAAAGCTTATGAGGGTAACTTCTTGGAAGCTGCAGAGCTTGTGGTTGTTCATAGGCTCTTCTTGTATGACTGACATTTTCTTCTTTTACTCTAAGTCTTCAAAGCTTTCAATTTAACATGAACTAAACTTTGTGTACACGTACTAATCTTGAACTTTAGCTTTTTGTATTTGCCCGTGATTACCAATTTTTCGTTGTAAACCACATCTTGCTCAACCCTAATGTTATTAAGCCATCACTTTAACTATGAGGTGTAAAGATACTATTCAGGAAAGCTAAGCAGTGAGTGATCAGGAGTGGGAGGAAGAAGAAAGGAACGAAGCAGAAAGACTAGAGAAAGTTCTGTAACAGGTAAAGAAGCCAAATCAAGGAAGTGCTCATTCTTGTTGGTTCTACCATCTGCAGGCTCGGAATGTCACTTCTTCCTCCAGTCAGGGTTTTTATGATCTTAATTGTGTGCATTTTCAGTAGAATCTGTCTGCTTTTGCAATGTGTGCTTTTATATTACCAGAGGACATTGCTTCTCAACTTGGCATCTCTTTTCCTGCAGCTTCTTGGTACTGTTATCTTTTGTGGGGGGGAGCAGGAGGAAAGAAAAGGGGGAGATAATGACAGAGCTTGACAGCGTATGCCTTGCATCCTTACAGACTGTGGTTTGTTTTTAAAACAAGAGGGGTGTGTGAGATAAAAGTGGGAGAGGCAGTAAAGGGGGCCTCAAAGTATGGCCTATAGATTTTTAAATGTGAAGGGAAAAGCAGGACTGGTGCTGGGCTGCAGAGAACAAGTAGTCTTTAACTCTTTTTTTGTGTTTGCAGCCTTATACCTTTTTGACTTACAGTTTGGCTATTTTTCATTACTTCTCAGAGTTAATTTCTTTCTCCTTAATCTTCAGCTTTATAAATATTGTCTTCAGGTTTCTGAAGTTAATCTTACTAAAGAACACAATTTGGATGGTAACTTTATTTACTTAATTTCAAGGCAATTAAATACCTAGATAGAGCTCTCAAAAGACATCATTGTACTGTATATATGATATTCTGCTTGAAGTTTGAAGGTTTCTATAAACTGTTAACTGGCTGTTACTACTTAAGTGAAACATTTAAAATGCAGAGAAGTAAGGACTCCTTGCAGGTGGTCAAAAGTAACACCTTGAGGAGGACTTTCAGAAATGGGTTATCAACATAAATATTTATTAAAATAAATTGAGTTAGCCCTGAGCATTGTTTTTGAGAAGTAACTGCAATCACTAGACTGGAAAGATTGTTGTAATTAACTCAGCCATAAATGGTGAGTTTAAAAGCTGTTTTTGTCATGCTCATACTAACAGAATTTTCTTACACATTTACTGAATGTGAAGAAGAGATAGAAATATTCCTTTTATCTTTAACTATAACAAAGCCAAACTTGACATTTCTGTGTTCAACATACATAAATTTTCTTGGTTCATTTTTGGTTTTTGTTTGTTTATTTTGTCCTTTTTCCTCCCTCCCCCTCTGTCTACTATGTAGAGAAGCTGCAGGCAGTTTTGCAAATTTCCAAGCCGCAAATGGAGGTCTATAATGACAGTACTAACCTGGCATGCCGCAATGGACATCTCCAGTCAGGTGGGTTTGGTTTTACCAGCACCTATTGAGGGGATGTCTCTCCGTTTCTGCTGTATTACAGGGCAAAATAATGCAATGCTATATTCTGGCCCTACCAGCTTTAAAATAATTTTATTTCTGTTTTTAAAGGCTTTGTATAAAATACATTCCATCCTTTCCATGGCTTTGACAACTGTTTTATTTTGTAGTATTCCGTTTCCTCTTACAATGACTATCCTAGAATTCAAACCTATTTAATAAGGCAACATTTTAGAAAATATTTCTCCTGTTATATTCTTCAAGGAATTACATGAAACCTGTTTTAGAAAGTGTCAGATATATATATATAGATATATATATTTATATTTGTTGTGCCTACATTCATTAGCTCTTCCTTTATGATATTGTGAATGTGCACTTGCATTAAGCAACTTTATATTTCAGGGGGTTTTTACATCAAGAAAGTGATGTGTATTTGAAATGAGGGGGAATGACAGTAACTCTTGCATTTTGTCAAAGAACGTTGTTTTAATCCTTTCCCAGAAGACTGAACCAAACTTAGTAAAATAGCAGAAGTAAACTTTTTTTGTCCATACACAAGATGTAAAGTTACGGTGAGGTTTGTGAATTGTATTTGGGGAATGTCTTAAGCCAGCAGTAAGCTATTGTCACAAGTGTGATCTCAACTGACAATTTGACAATGAAGTTAAATAAAATAGAGAGCTAACAAGCACTGGAATTCATAAACCTTGTCTACTGAGTCAAGAACAGTATTCAGTTTTTAAATTAAATAAACTGAAAGAGTGCTTTTCTTCTGTTTGTTTTTGGGTTTTTTTAAGATCCTTTTCTAGATTTGAAGTCATCTTACTGTTTGGTTTTTCTCTTTCCAAAGTATAACAAATTGAAGTAGTGGGACTGTTTCATGTTAGGCAAAGTTGCATTACTGTGTGTGCAGTATTTTCGTTTAACTGTATTTGTCCAAAAAGGCTAGTTATGTAGATTGACCCTGAGAACTCTCTGCCTTGAATGAGCCTGGTTTTTTTTTTATCAGGCTACCTAGACACTCGGAGAACAAATACATAAATATACAAACAGAAGGTGATAACATGTTCTATTGAATATGAAAAGCTTTTTCTTTAAGCTCTTTTCTTAATATTTGCTTGTACCTTTGTCTCAGTGTATCTCAGAATTGTATACTGCGGAAGGTTAGACTGAACTTTTCAGTCTTAAAAATTCTAATATACTTAAATCTGTTATAGAATATCCATTGGCATCTACTGGAAAGGAAGAAATGTTTTGCTAGTTCTGTGGCAGGTGTTTATATTCACGGAAGTTGTTGTAGCAGAAGGTGGTCAGTATTGGTTAACTTGTGTAAAGTGATGGTAGCCAGTTTTCCTGTTTGGAGTCTTACTCAGGTGATTAGAGAAGATGATCCACTTCAGCCAAACTGTGGAGGAAACAACTGAAAAGGGCTATGCTCTTCTGGTAATCCATTTTTCTGAGAGTGCTCCCACTTTCTGAAAAGGAGTGTGGGATAACAGAGAATGTTCATTTACCAGGCTCAGTAGAATATGAGGAGAGACAGAAGGACAGAAGAGAGTGTCACTAAGAAAATCAGGTACCAGTTGTCTACTGATTACTTTGAACTAGACTTCAAGAAGCTTGTTCGATTTCTGTTTGCATTTTCATCTACCAAAGGTAAACTTGAGATTTATAACCCGTGAAAATCAGAGGATTACCCAAAGTACTGAATGGTTGCAGCTGTGGGATCCCTGATAGAGTACCATGAAAGCCAGACTATTAACAGGTATCTGAATTTCTTAAATAGCTGGTGCCTGTGCTCTTGTGCTTGCTTTTTCTGTCTTTTTGGGAGCGTGGGGTGAGGGAGTGTTTTTTGTAAGAACATACTAGGAATTCACTTTCTTCTTAAAAGCAGTATAAAAAGGTGGTTATGCTTCAGTCTGCTAATCATCTTGCTGTAAAATAGTATTTTCATGTGGACATCTCTAATTAAATACACAAAGTAGATGACAAAAATTCTTAGAAAAACTATGAAATCAGTTTTCAGACTAGTTCAGCTAAGAGGACTCTTGTTACTGGGAAGGTAGAGGTACCTCAGATGTATTGAGCCACAGGGCTCTGGCATAAGCTTAGTTTTCTATCTGTGGAAGTGTTACCTGCCCTGTTGCCTGATCAGGTTGGGCTTTTTAAAAGTTCAGGATTTTATGAAGTATGAAACATGGTCATTCTTAGTTTTAACATGAACGAATTTGTCTTTTTGCCCATCATTTGGTTTAAAATTACATTGCTTTCTTTATTTGCCTTTAAAGGCCAAAGTATTTTTAGATGTTTTGCTTCATAATTTTGTGTAAGATCCTATTCTCACAGCTATATAGCACATTTTTTATATTTCCAAAGTGTTACTGATTTGAGATTCTTCATTCTCTCAAGATACAATCTGTGTGAGTCTTCCTGTCCAATTTACTTGATTCTAATACAAATGACTGCCTATCTCTGTGTTCAGCATTTGTGGCTTTCTAACTTACCTGAATAGCTAGAGATTTTTCTTGAAAGTTTATCTTCCAGGTTTATACTGAGGTTTTTCAAGACCTCGTTGCAACAGTATCACCTGCCCTTCAGTTGCAGAGGGCTATGCAGTAACTTGTCTAAAGAGTAATAAGAAATAGCCTTGACCCAAACTTTATTTTGAAATAATATTAATTTAATATTCATCATTGCAGTTTTTTCCCATGTTTTTTCCTCTCAAATGCTTGCTTTCGTTTGCTTTGAGGATGGTTGATTTATTTTTTTTTTTAAACAAGCTAGAGAAGGAGATACGCCAGTCTTGCCAAAAGCAGAGTTTGAGTTTTATGAACTCATTTAGCAGTAATATAATATTTAGAGTGTTACATTAATTCCAATGTATACCATTTTACATGTAAATGTCAGCATGATGGATGGCCAGGCAAAGCATTAGATGTCTCTTAATTACCTCAACATGAATACTGTGCAGCTGAATACTGTTTTATCTGAATTTTCATATGGAAGAAGTTGCTGGCCTGTCTTTAATAGGAGCCATATACTGGCAATGTTTGTCATGATGCACAAATTCTACTTTTAAATACTGAAGTTTTCAAAGGAGTTCCCCCAGCAGAAGAACAAGTAGCAATAAGATTGTTTTTAACAGCATAATTTGACAAAAGCAGATCTTTGACTGATGTGGCTCTGTCAGTACAGAAAGGAGAACAGCTGTAATTTCTGGTCTGTGTAGCTGTGCTACCAACTACCAAGTAAAACATACAGAATGTCCTTCTTAGTTGCTGGAGCTTTCTGCTAGGTAGCTTTTATTACTTGCATCTACCTATTTGAAAAATCTGAATTGAATATTTGAAGAATTACAGTTTCGGGGACTATTGTGAATGCTCGTCCTGAATAATGATCAGTCTTGCAAGTTAAAAGCAGCAATTTTAAGTTTTTGGTTTTTTTTTTTCAATGAAATCACTTACCTAAAGTTACAGGTAATTTAGACTTGTGGCTTTTTTTTCCAACTTGAGGTCCACAGACAACATACAATAACTTGTTTTAGTCCCTGTATATACCTTATCAATAGGCATATGTAGGGAATTTCTGAGGAATATTCCCTGGTGATTTTTAAGATGTTACAACTAAAGGCTGAAAATTATTCTGCAACACTGGAATCGCTGCTGTTAATTTGAATTTCAGTTTTCTTTTGGATGCTTAAGAAGTTAGAGACTTAGAAGTTTGAGCAGAAGCTTGTTTGTTAACATGTGCTTTAATCTGGTTTAAAAGCAGAAAAGAAAATACATTGGGTTTGCTTTTTAGAAATGTAAAGGATGTTGTCATATTAAATAAATGAGCTACAGCTGCATATTTTTAAGGTTGTTTTTGCATTTCCAGGTGTTTAGTATAATCAAACTTCTCTTATATTTGTTCAAACATATTTGTACTTTATTTTATCTTTAAAACCAGTTTAATATAAGTGTGTATATAATAACTCAGTATTTCTCAGGGGTCTGAAATTGGGCACCTCTGTCTGCTGCTTATCACAATGTAACCGATAGAAAACCCCAGACAAAATTTTGCTACTTGCTTGTTTGTGATTTGTGTTGTGTGTGTATTTGGATGGCAGATTAAAATTGCAGGGATGCTTTCAGAACCAGACAGCTATTATGTCTGTGTAATCCAGTGGTGTTAGCCTGGAGCTATAAAGTAAATTATTCTGTCCAGAATTAGAGAGTAAAATCAAACTGATTAAGCATCTATTACTATCCTGTAAGTATATATGAAGTCAACAATTGAACTGTTCAGTGTTTAAAATATACTTGAAAAAATTCCATGGTGTTTTTTTTTTTTATTAGAACATATTTTAGGCACTTCCTTAGTGTTTTAAACAGAACAGTGAAGCATTTTTCAAAAGAGATATTGTGAAGGTTTTAAGGTCACTTGCTATGTATTTCCAGTCTTTCAGTAGATGACAAATAAAAATGGGTAAGAAATGTGTATTGGGGGTGTTGCATTTGTTACAGCAAAATCCATATCTTGCATAATGTAACAGTAAGAGCTGTCTGACATACGTTGTTCCCTTAAATGCCTCATGCTTTAGAAATAGGTTAACTTTAGATAAACTGTAATTCTGAACGATTTGATAACATTTTATTTGTTACTTCAATGGAAATTTATATATAAAATGAAGCTTCCCTCTGGAAATGACACTGAACAAACAGCTATGTTCAGAAGTTGTTCATCAGTGCTTCCTTGTGTGCTACCCATCAGACTGACAGCAAAACATGTAAACTTAGTGGTTTTAGTCCTGGAGGTGCAGTTAGAGTTTATTGTGATCTGTATTCAAACCTTGCCTCTTTTCCCTTCTTTCTTCCCCTCAGTTTCCAGCTTCCTGAAATACTCCTTTCCTGTGCAATTTTATGACCCTCAAAATTACAGTATCTATGTGTTGTTCTCAATGTGTGGGGTTAGTTCTAGGAGAGTGAGATAATTGAGCAGCATGTTAGGGTGAAGGACATGGAGAAGAGCTAATTTAGGTTTCTGAAGTCTTTCCATGTTGACTTCAAGCCAGTTATCAAATGAGGTTGGGGCAGGCTAAAAAAAAAACCAACCAAACTGAGTGCCACCTTTTGATTAAATTGGACCAGTCCAAGTGCTGAGTAGCTAGATGTTTTAATAGATTCATATACTGCTTTTTGAACTTGAAAGTTACTAAGTGTGCCTAATTCTAAAGTGTTTTTTACTTGGAAATTCCTGTGCAGTAATGACTAAATGTATCCAGCTTTGGACCTGTGTATGATTTAGTCAGTAGCCAGTTTTGGTGGTTTTTCTTGTTTTTTTGTTTGTTCGTTTTTAACAAGATATTACAGGTAAATGTACTTAATTATATTCTTCAAGTTGTCTTGTTTCTTGCATATTGATACATCTGCATCATTTATTTTGACCCCTGCAGAGTTTCTGTAACTCTAAAAAGGAGTAGATTTGTCACTGAAGGAAGGCTTTAGAAACATTTCCACTGAGTTGTTAAGGATACCTGCAGCCTGTGTAGAGATTTGCTCCTGGTAGTTTGTTTAAAGAGGCTCAGCCTTCCATGATCCTGTTTGACTGAAGTATTCATTGAGGTTTTCAAACATGAAGTTTAAAATTATGAGGCTTTTTACTGAAAGTATTTTTCATTGAGCTACAGTGTTATAAGTTAAAAATTCTTCATAGTCACTAGTTTCCTTAAAAATCAAGAGTTCTTTGGCCTGTTCCTTAAGACTAGCAAGTCAAATTGAGTTGCTACAATCCCAGTGAAGACACTTGTAGCTGAAACCTGTTTTGAGCTTCTTTACCTCTGATGCCCTATTTCTCTTATCTAATCAAAAGACTCCTTAATCCTTTTAAAATGATATAAAATAAGACAGTATTTAACAACAGTACTGTACTAGATAGTTTCCAGTAGTGTATTCTCACCACAGCAGATACTCTGAAGCTCTGCTCTAATCATTAACCAGTTTGACCAACTTGCTTTGACAACTTGCTGTATCTCCTTCTTGCCTCCTAATTTCTGATTTGATGTTTTACACTTGCCATTTCTGGGCCAAGGAACTTTGTTTTATCATGTATCCCCTCCAGAGAATGTAGACATCAAGTAATATTTTGTTTGCGCTGGACCAAAATGGCTTTTTATAGTTTAATAACCTGTGGCCAATATTTCAGGTTTATCTGTCACCTAATTAGGGATTTCCCTGCTTCATCATGGAGGTGAATAAGTAGTGTGAGTGGAATGTCTGGTGCTGTTTAACTATATTTTAAAACTTAATTTTTAATGTGGGAAAGTATGCTGCTTCAGAGCTGTCCATTCAGAATTTACTTACCCCTTGAGATTCTTAAAGTGAAATAAAAAGCACCTAACAGTCACTTGCAGGTATAACTGTTGTAATTTTTCCAGATTAAAATGCTTTGGTGAAGCTTCTGTGTGGAAGGTTCTTGATAATGTGCTATCATTCAATTAACTAGCCTGCTAGCATCACTTAAAGAGTGAATACTCTAAAGGCTTGCAATTTGGGGGTTATTATAAGGATTATTTTTAAGAATCTTGGGAAAGAAGACAGCAAAATACAAGCCAGAAGACTTTGCATCATAAGGAATAGATGGTGTTTTTCGCTTGATAACAGGACTGAGTTATCTCTGGCTTTTCTAGGATGGCTAAGGTTCATTTTGAGAGCTCCTAAAAATTAGAATTTTAACTGTAGGTGAAAGCAGCAGTCCATATCCTCTTAAATACACTGAATCTCTTTAGAAATATACCTTATTCTTCTTTAATACTGTATTATTTGTCTCAACAATCCTTTGTTTTAGTTGCAGTTGATGGTAAAGGTATGACTGCTGAAAATGTTCTTATGACACTGGTTTTCTTTATAGAAAGTGGAGCAGTTCCAAAAAAGAAGGACCCCTTAACACACACGAGTAATTCCCTTCCTCGTTCAAAGACTGTTGCAAAAACTGGATCCACAGGCCTTTCAGGTCACCACAGAACGCCCAGCTACAGTGGGGTATCATCTTCTGTGTCTAGACCAGCATCTAATCCTACACCTTCAGCTCACAAGGTATGGTGAAGATAAATATGGAAGTATACTCTGGAAAAATCTAGTGTAAATTCCAGAACACTCTTTGGATTTAATGCCTTAGTTGCAGTGTTGTAGCAGCGGGAAGTTTTTGAAAAAGCTGAAACTCCAAATTTTTGGCCCAGCCTCTTGAGGTAGGCTGCAGAGTGGATTTTAGAAATTGGAGGGCATTTGCATGGGCAAATAGTTTTTAAGTATAATCACAGCAATAAATAGTACTTGTTTTTAAAATTGCATGGGAAACTGAATGAAAGTTACGTTGATGAAAAATAAATGTAGTACATCTAGTATGTAAAAGATGGAGGGGAAAAAACCTCTTACTCCAGAACAACAAGATTTTTCCCTCTACTTGTTCTTCTCTTCCAGAGCATGTATGCATGCACAGGTTGGTTTGCAACCACATTGAAAAGCAAATTATGATTAGGCTGGGACTGAAACACAAAAGTAAGTCCTGCAGTAAGAATATAGAAAAATATACAGCATTTTTGTTGACCCATCTTTTTCACTTAAGTCCTTATTACCCAGTGAAGTAGAATAAAGAGCAGAATGGACTGAAAATGTTCTGCTCTGTTAAAACACTATTGCTGCTTTAATACGAAGAATTTTAAGTGGCCTGTTATAAAGAATGAAGGCAATAGGAATTCTTGCTTAGGTATTGAGAGCGTGAGAGGGTTTGTGATGCTTATTTCCAGAGTATGCTGGAGGAAAATACTGTGGTTCAATAAATGAATTATCAAACAAAACCCCAAACCAAAGACCCTTCACCACTGGAGCGTAAGATACTCTACTCGTGGTAGATTAATATGATAGTATGATTAGTAGTGAAGTACAGTATTAGAATATTTGTTAGCATGCTGTTTTACTGGAGCAAATTAAAGGTAGATCTTGTTTTGTTCAACACTATGCTTTCACAGTATTAATTTGGGGTTTTTGGTTTTTTTTTCTTACCCTCTTTTCCAGGCCGCTCCTAAAAATAGCAGAACCAATAAGCCTTCTACTCCTACCACTGCTCCTCGAAAAAAGAAAGACACTAAGATATTTAGAAATGTGGACAGTAATCTTGCTAATCTTATCCTAAATGAAGTTGTTGATAGGTAAGTATGAAGAAAAATAGGCTTTTCAATCCAGTAAATCAGTTTTTCATTCATTAGAACCTTGGTCCACGTGGAATGAAATAAGTAGTTCTATTTTGTTGCGGGTTTTTTCGAGGTTTTTTTGTATTTTTTTTTAATTGTTGCTTTGGCAAAAGGATGTTTTAAAATACTTAACGATATAAGTTGTCGATTTTCTCAAAAGGGTTCTGTATAAATAGTCAAATGCATTAAATTAGTCAGCTGCAGCTGAAAGAGTATCTCATTGTTAGACTAATTAGTATTCCATTTCTTTGTTAGTGGGCCAGCTGTCAAATTTGATGATATCGCAGGGCAGGAACTGGCTAAACAAGCTTTGCAAGAAATTGTTATCCTTCCTTCTCTTAGACCTGAGGTAAGCAACTGGGTGGTATCAGTCTGTGACAGGATCAAAGAAATGTACTCTTCTTCGCACATGAAATGATGATTCTTGAATCCTTTTTTTACTGATTATGATTGCTATGGGTATCTGTGGGGTCTTAGCCATCTTGGAAAAGGACAATATAGGATTTAGTGAAATCCCTTGTCTTCTGGTTAATCAATGTTGCAGAAAGTGACTGGAGCAAGAGCTAAAAAAAAAACTAACCCCAAAAACTCCAAGCCCAGACCAAATCAGTGAATCACAAACCCCTAAAACAACCAAACAAAACCACAACATCCTCACTACCCCATAAAACAAACAAATAGCAAAAGCAGACAAACAAACTTTCTCGCAGTTTGTCAGGCTGACTATTCCAGATAGCTATAGCTGTGTGTCCAACCCTATATGGCCATGTAAAGGACAAAGCCCAGAACTGGAAGAGTGAAATGGAAGAGATTTGTATAGGTAAATTAGGTCATGACATTATCTGATTGGAAAAAACGTTATTGTTATTGTGGTCATCCTCTCTGGGAGGGTGTTGGTTAAACACTCTGAATAGTTTATTCACAGATGGAGAGGATGCAAACAAGTATAGTGAAAAAACAAATATGCTGAGGTATATAACATTTGAGGTCAGATTTCCTCTTTAGTTGCTTTTGTGGAAATTGATCATTTAGGCTTTTATTTATCATAGATGGTACCTCAATTACGGTGACTGCCTAGATTCAAGCCTAGTTTGTATACTACTGGAATTTTCTGAGCTACTTTTAAGAAAAAAATGGTGATTTTCTGAAGCTGAACTTACTAGTGAGTTGCAGTTTTTCTGAGGCAATTGCATGCAATGACTTCCTGCAGTGCTCTCATGAGACCCCACCTGGAGTACTGTGTCCAGTTCTGAAGTCCCCAGCACAGGGAGGGCATGCATCTGTTGGAGCAAGTCTAGAGAAGGAACACCTAGGTGACCAGAGGGCTGGAGCACCTCTTCTATGAGGAAAGGCTGAGAGAATTTGGGTTGTTAAATTTGGAGAAGACTCCAGGCTGACCTTATTACATTTTTTCAGTATCTAAAGGAGACCTATAAGAAAACTGGTGAGGAATAGTTTACAATGGCAGGGACAAGGGAAAATGTCTTCTGAGAGTTTGAAGGTTTAAATTAGGATATTAGGAAGAGAATATTCGCTGTGAGGACGGTGAGCCACTAGAACAGGTTGCCCAGAGAAGTTGTGGATGCCATATCCTGGAGTTGGCCAAAGCCAGATTGGAAGGGGCTTTGTGTAGTCTAGTAGAAAATGGCCTTGCCCATGGCAGGGCAATTGGAAGTAGATGATCTTCAAAGTCCCTTCCAACCCAGCCCACTCTATGATTCCATAGTTATTGAAGAAGAATTGGTGTTTGCAATTTTTGTTTGCTTGTGGGCCTCATTTGTCAAATGGACAGGTGACTGAAGTTGCTCTGTGGCTTTCCCCTTCATGGAGCTACTGGTTTTGAAGCAGCATAGGGAAGAAATCCTAAACCTGACATAGCATCACAGAAATATGAGCTGTAGGGAAAACAAAGCTTTGACAACAAATGTGTATGCTCAGATGTTGTTAGGCAGAAGGAAGATGTCATTATAGCATCTCTGTTACTACAGTGCCATAGATGTCAAGTGTGTTATTCAGTGACACCAGTACTGTGAGGTGGGTGGGAAGGACTTGGAGAGGGGAGGCTTGGAGTAGCTATGACTCTTTTCCAGTAATGTGGTATCTTCAGTAAGGTTGTCTCATGTTACTGTAGCTAGCAATGGGCCTGACCTTGCTGTAGGTTGAGATGTAATAAGGACAGAGAATCTCATGAATTTTTAAACTTTCCTTGGAAGTAGAGAGTATTGGTTTTATTCCTTGTAAATGAGCACAGTAGATGTGGCAACTGTAGGGGGATAGTTAGTAAATTAACACTAGTTCAGTTTTAATCTTAATGAGTTTTGAACTCAAATTCATAGCCAATCAGTGGTATTTTTGTAGGAGAGCAAAAGTTGAGGTGCATAAACAGGAAGCAATGACTGCAACCATTTCAGTGGTAAGATGCTAATGAAATGCCAGCAGTTAGGTCAGACCATGTTTAATGTAACTAGTCTGTTAACAGAAACTTGAAAAGCTTTGTGTGTCTCAGTAATGTCAATTTGACATTTGTTGGTGATGATCAAGGTGAGGATGAGTTGCAGTACTAATCTGGGTTGTGTGAAAATGGTGAAACTCCCAAAGAATTATTTCAAACAAAAGAAGTCAGACAAAAATATGCAGCATGGAAAGCAGAAACACTGGAGTGTTCACTTAGTGAATAGCTGGGAAACTACTTTTAGTGATCAGAGTCAAGCACAAACAAAATGCTGTGGATGATGAAATAATAGAGAAAACACGTGTTGGCCAGTCATGACAGAAATACAACACTGGTAATGGAACTATTTGTTATGGATATTGTGGAAAGAAATGCCTGCCAACAATGCTGTTCACACATGAGATGTATATGAGATACCCTCCTATTGCTTTTGCTTGTTTATTGGAATTACTGGAAGCTGGAAGGGAGGGGTGAGTGTGAGACCAAAAGAGAAACTGAAACTTTTGAGGGAAGGGGGAAAGACAAAGTGCTAGAGAAAACAGGCAAGAGTAATAACTAAAAGTTGTGTTCTGTGAAAATTTGTGGGCTTGCTTGCTGTGATGCTACATATGGTGGGGGCAATTTTATAGAGCAGGGAAGATGAATCTAGTGCAAAGTGAGAGAGAGGAGATGACTATCAGTGTCATAGAGAGTAGGTGGTTGTTAAGTAATATTTTAAATTTTGTTGAAAGCTTGTCTTCCCAAGTTTCATTTAATAAAGAAAGATGAAGGAGTTCTTCCATATGGAGTTAGTAGGAACAGTACTTTAGCTCTCCTACTGTACACCTGCATTACTCCCTTTTTAACTGGAATTGATACTTTAAACTTGATTGTCTAGTCTGTCATGTGGAAAGTGTTTTAAACTGCTTTCACAGTGCATCCATGCACGGAACAATTGCAGCATAATTTAGCTGCTGTGTGGGAAACAATAGTGGTGTGCATTAGGTCAGGTTAGTAACAGAGTGTAGTTCTCTCAAAGCCTGCACTGTTGTGGCACTGCTGTTGCTATCAGTGCTAGCCAGCATCTTCAGTCTTAAACCATTCTCTTACGAAGGTAAAGCAACATTTTATTCAAGTCTTTGAAGATAAATTGTGATGATGTCCTTTTCAGTTATTTACAGGTCTGAGAGCTCCTGCCCGTGGTCTGTTGCTGTTTGGCCCACCAGGAAATGGGAAGACAATGTTGGTAAGAAAATTACTTAATGCATGTAACCAAGAGGGATGACTTTCAGTTTGGGGCTTGGAGTAATGAACTGTACATGCTTACAGAGTATGTATTATGATGTAATTTTATATATAAAAATGCAAAATTGTTCTTAACCTTGGATTTCGTGAAGGGAATCGCTAAACTGTTCTCGCTTTAATTATTTTCACTATGACAAATAATATTTTAAAACTTAAACCGGCAAGTCCAGATTTCATTTTCAGAGAGAGCTAAAGGAAGTGGGTAAATTGTTTTGTGCAGCAGTGATTAATCAGAAATTATCTGCTCTCCACTGAAACATACTAGAATTACAATTTTGAAACGAGGAGGGAACTCAATAACAAACAAGGGGATTGTCTCACTTGCACACTGCTGTGCAAAGAGTGAAAGGGCTGTGGGACTGCCTGGCTGCAGGTTTTTTCCTCAGCCTGATGTGCTGGATCCAAGGAACTGGAGCAGCATGGCTGTGCATCACCCAGGGAGCATCGAGTGTCCTGCTGCAGCTGAGCCGGGCACATCGTCCTGTGATCACATGGTGTGGCTGCAGCTGCACACTCTCTGCTGACACTGGAGCTGGATCAGCTCTGGAGTGCACAAGGGTGAATGCAGAGCAGCTCATGCAGGCTCATCTGTTATGTTTGACATACTGCTACATAATTGTTAATCACTAAAATTAGACTCTACAACCAGGGAGTCATAATTGCTTGAATGTGGTGAAACTGTTAAAGAAGAGGGTAGTCTGAATGCCAGCTGATTATTTTTCCTAGCTTTCCTCTGAAAACAGCTTTTGCATAGATAAAGGAGGGAAAAAAACCCATAATTTTTTACGTGATTTGATCCAACTGATTCCTTAAATTGCCACCCTAAATTAGTTAAAACTGGCTTAGATGTCTATTCAGGATAAGTTGATAGGAAATGGAGACTTATTCTTCTGAGAGTAAGTTGTAGTCTGCTATGGAGCTAATGGGATTAGAGAAGACTATGTGACTCTGGAGTTTTCTCTCTTGGTTTGACTGCATATCCATTCTCATTTGTAAGTGGCCTAGACAGAAGTTGTCTGTGCCATTTAGAAGGTGCTCCCTTTGAAGAGACAGGGTTTTTCAAAATTGTCAGTCAGCATGTGAGTGCCCACTACAGATGCAGAGAACTATCTTCAACATGATGTTTTAAAAAGTACTTGTTTTTCCCCTTTTCCAGGCCAAAGCAGTTGCTGCAGAATCAAATGCTACTTTCTTTAATATCAGTGCAGCGAGCTTGACTTCAAAATATGTAAGTAGTGGCTGTAAATTATATTGATGTGAAGACACCCATCCTGTAATTTGGGCTTAGAGCCAGAGACTTCTGATGAGTCCTTGGTGAGCTCTTAGCCTGTAATGAACACAGTTTTTAAAAAGTGACTTGTGAAGTAAAATTTGTTTCGTGCTTGTGATAGATCAATGTCAAAGGCTTTTGTGCCTCAGCAATGACACTGACAGTCATGCAGATGAGTGGTTGTGGGGTTTTTAATTTTAAAAAGTGAATTAGTTGGGTCTTTTGCTCTGGTAATTTTGGCACCAAAATCTCTTGATAGTTAACTCAGTTGTGATCATAAGAGAAGTTGCAATGTTTCTTTTAAGATGTAAACAATACTGTTGTATGTACTGAACCAGTGATAATCTGAGTATGTATAAATGGGCTGAGTGTAGTTGGTAACCAGCAAGGTTTTCTGTAGGTCCTTCTGTAGTAAAAATCTTTAACCCTCTCCATAACCAGTTTATTGTTATTTTAGGTGGGTGAAGGGGAGAAACTGGTGCGTGCTCTCTTTGCAGTAGCCAGAGAACTTCAGCCTTCTATAATTTTTATTGGTAAGACTTTAGATGTTAACTCCTATTTATTTTCTTAACTAATATTACTTATGAAGGATTAGTGCGTAGTTAACTATTGGAATAGTTGGGTAAACTTCTTTTGGGTAATTCTGCAGCTCAGGACAACTGTCCTGAGCTGGCTAGTCAGTAATTCATATAAAGCGTGTTAGATTACTGTTACATTGTTTAATTGGTGGTAATAGTGGGAAGAAGTGCTCTCAAAAAGAAAAATACTGTGCTGCATTTACAGGACAGTACAGGACTTATAGTCCATTAAACTTCGAACATGAAAATGAGTTTTGTTTGTCCTGAGTAGCAGTTTATCATCAGAAAGATTAATTGTATTCTTTTTTCTCATCTGTGCTTGGCATTACCTATTCAAAGGCCAACACATCATACAAGTTTTTAAACTTTGCTAAGATATGTCTGTCTCATGAGGAATAAAGATCTAGTCTTTCATAATGGAGCCCTATATTAGCAAAGGAACTTAGGCAAAAACAAAGACTTTGATGTTGTATGCTTAATTAAGATGTATTTCTTTGGTTTTTTTAGATGAAGTTGATAGCCTTTTGTGTGAAAGACGAGAAGGCGAACATGATGCTAGCAGGCGTCTAAAAACAGAATTTTTAATAGAATTTGATGGTGTAAGTATTTAGTCTTGGTATTGTTTGATACAGCTAAATTATGGGTAATTGTAGCTAATAGTGGGTGCCAGTACAACCTACGGGTGGATTACAAAGGATTTGGCTGCTGAGGCTTAGCTCAGTCTCCCTTCCACATCACTGTCATTGGCAAACAGCTTTTCTTGGTTGTTCTTAATTTTCTACCTGCTTACTGTGTTATTCTGGAAAATACAGTCTGGACTGAAAGGTAGCAATCTGGAGATGAGCTGTAATAACGTGTTGGAAGATTAAGGACAGAGAAGGAAGGATAACAGATGGCAGTAGTAAAGGAGCTGTGAGGATAAATGTTCTTACAGGGCAAGAGGGACATTTGAGGGTCAGGGAGAGCTGAATCCATGTTTGCAATTGCGTGGCTTGATGAATCACTTCTCTTTATTCTGGCAAAGTAAAACAAGATTAAATGGCTTTTAAGTTGTTTTTAATTTCTAAGAAATATGTGTCACAAGCATGCACTGTCAAGGGGTGAGACTTGACAGATGAGGATTTCAAACAGACTAGTTCAGATTATATATATATAATATATACACAGCTCTGATACAAAAAGATTCATTTCTGTTTTAATACTCCTTTTATTGAACTATAACTTTTTTCTTGGCATCATAAGCTAGAGAAGACAGAATACACTAAGAAGTATTTAATGGCATGAATGCAATACCCAGGAAGAGGAACTGGATTTCACAGTGGGACACGCACACAAATTCGTTTTTCTGTCACACAGCACTGTTCTTGTATTGAATCATTTTAATTTGTGTTCCATTAGCACAGTGGAATATTGCTACAGTGGTAAAGCAATATTAATGAGGTACAGGAGGAGCAGATAATGATACAGAGAGGTTGGGAAAAACTCCAAAATGGATGAATCAGGACAAATAACGCAATGTGACAGTGATATGCAGAAATTATTACACACACACATGCAGAGTTCCTTTAAAATTAAAAGGAAAAAAATAATTATAATGCAGAGTTTGCTGGCTTAATATTTAAGGTGTAACTATGTCATAACAATATTTTGGGAACTTTTTGAACATGATAAGGTATCAATGAACTTAAATCTATGAATTGGACACTAAGTGAATAATAATGTCTCTGATAGCCCAGTGTTTTCTCTGAAGTTTGGAAGCTCTAAGTCTCCATGTTCTTTAGTATAAAATCAGCTGAGTGAATTGGGAAGGAAATTGCAATGTCTTTCTGCTGTTGTGTTTATTTTATAGCTTATTTTGATTACTAGATTCCTTTGTGTTAGATGGATCTCTGATCTGAGTTTGTGGTTCTGGCTATAGTTTAACGTTTTGATTCTCACGCTGTAGGCTTCAAAACAATGTTTGGTGTTAAAACCCCTGAGCAGCAGAAAGTCTTTGGCTTTTTCTACATAATTACCTCCTGGTGACTAAACTTACTAGTACCTTTTATAGTTTTATAGTCTCAGTTTTGTCCAGAAAGACTTTTTTGGGCTTTTTTTCCTATCTTTTCCTGGTTTGACTTTACATTAATCTGAGGAATATTTTAAGACTATCTTAATGAAGAAAAAAAGCAGCATATATAGTGAGGTCCCATTAGTGGGCTGAATACATGGCAAGTCTCTAACTGGTTTTATTGTATTTCTTCTTAATGTAGACTGGGAAAACTGAAAATTGCCTTGCCTTCCTACATTATATAGGTGCAGTCTTCTGGAGAGGACAGAATACTTGTGATGGGAGCAACAAACAGGCCTCAGGAGCTTGATGATGCTGTTCTCAGGTATGAAAATGTCTCTTTTTCTGAATATACAGTAAGATGACATTCATTTTGAAAAACGGGTTTTGTCTAGTATCTTGGTGAAGTTTTGTAATAAGTAAAAGCTGTTCAGCAGGGTAAAAATTTTTAACCTCTCAAAGAGGGGCTTTACTCTTTCCTTCTGGGATGCATCTGCACAATCATGATGGACTTGGAATTGTCTTGAAACAGTACTACCTGTTGAGATCAAGTTGGTGTTTTTTAATTTCTTGAATTTAATATTTTGCTTTTTTGTTATTTGGATCTTAATGGCAGAATAAAGGAGAAAATTTGACCAGTATTCCAGGTTGACCAGAAATACAGTATTTCTACTCTGTGAATATTGAACTTCTGACATCCCATGCAATTACAGATCTTCCTGTAGATTTGCCTTAGGACTTTTTTGCAAAAAGTAATCATACTTTATTCTCTTTTCATTCTTCACTGAGGAAAATAGATATGTCAGCACTGCCTGAAGAAATGATTCCAAAGACTTCTTTGTGTAAAAATTAAGAGATGCTTCACTTCATTGCTGGTAGTCAGTGGTATTTCTACCTTTAGAGTGTTTCCCCCTTGGAAAGAGTCTTTTAACTTCAGATTAGAGTAAGGTGGTACCAGTGTACATATTGTTTGGTTGTTGGTGGTTTTTTCAAAATCTCCAGTTCTTCCTAAAATCTGATGATGAAAGTGAAATTTTGGTACTTAACCGAACCAAATGTTAGATTTTTATGTGCTAAACAGCTATAGAATAGTGTGAACAACATATGCATGTTTGGGTTTTTTTCAGACGATTCACCAAACGGGTATATGTGTCTTTACCAAACGAGGAAGTAAGTATTGTTTTCCACTCATACTTCTAATACACTTATAGGCAATTCTTAACTTGCCCTGTGGATGATTATAATTCCATGAACTAACTTCTGGCCAACCTTGACCATATACACTGTGCATTAATTCTGGGAACTATTTTAAGTCTGTGCCGTTTTTTTTTTTTCTCCACTCATGCTAGTAGCAAATCTGGTGGTAGCTACTTGGTATGTCCTGACTAGTGAGGTGTTGCTGAGAGACTGACAGACATGGGCAAATCTGAAGTATGACTTGCAGCAGCATGTTTGTTTGGCTGAAGGAGAGTGTTTTATTGCAAAAGATAAAAGGAATTTTCTTAACGCTTTGAAGTTCAGCAGGAGATCAGGACTTTTGATGAGGATTCTAATGACTTAATCTTGATAGTAGGCTGTTGATCTTGTTTTTACCCATTCCTTATCTCTGCTCCAGAATAGATGATATTATCCAGTCTAATTGCACAAGCACTATAGGCAGGTTTAAACTGGTGAAGCACAAAAGCCAAACTGACAAAAGCTTAGTTCTGTTCTTGCAACACAATTCTAAGTGTTCCATGAAAACGAGTTTAACATTTGATAATTTTATCTTTCTTTCAGACAAGATTGATTTTGCTAAAAAATCTTCTAAGCAAGCAAGGAAGTCCATTAACCCAAAAAGAGTTGGCTCAACTAGCTAGGTAAGTATTTTGAAACTATACTAAATAAATATAATCCTCTTCTGCATTAATTCAGACTATTTCACTCATTCAAAATGTAACTGATGTAAGTCATCCAACAGTGACAACATAAATTGCATGCATTTTGGGAAGGTGGTTTTCTGTCAGGATATAGGAAAGTGTTTCTATATGTACTTCTGTATATGGGATACACCCAGTCAGGTTTCTGTTGCTGAAACATGCTCATCAGTGCTTTCCTTTGAGGAGGAGGGAGGGGGCTGCTTCTTTCCACCTGTCCCTCAAGCAGTCCAGCTCTCCTCCCTGATGCAGAAAGGTAGCCTCAGTTTTGCACTTGGCATTCATTTCAAAGAAAAGGTAAGTTCTCTTTGCTGGTGCCTTGCTAAGCTTGTTGAATGTATTACCAACATAACTGGGTAAGCACTGGATAGTTTTAGATGATTTTCACTTTCATATTTGATTGGGAAAATGTGGGTTAATTTTTCCCTCCTGTTGTGAAAGAGTTGTTTTATGTTTTTCATCATGAAGATTGACACAGTACTGCTGTTAGTCACCTAAATTTAATAAATGGTGTGAAGGCAGTTAGACTGAAAAGTGAGCAGGGCAGGAAGGAGTGAAAACACAGTATGAGATAGCAAAGATAGGCAGGTGGAGTTACTTCAGGCTGTTTCTGTTTGTGGTAGTACACCAGAGGTTAGTACAGTCTTGGATGTAGCATTTGTCAACCTCTTACTAATGTTGCAGAAATTGATGTGTAATCCAACTGAATATATTCCCTCAGTACTTGAAGGCTGAGGCCACATTTAGGCAGCACTAATAGCTAACTGGAGGAAAAACACAGTCAGTGTCTTGTATTCTAAATGCAAATGTAAGAACCAAATTACAAATGCAACTTAAGTACATCTTTTATAAATAGGTTAGAGAAAATGTAAAAGTTGCTTTGTTTTCCATCCTTCTTTGCTTTGAAAGAGAGAAGTATTTAACCTCCATTAGGATTTTGTGTTCTTTGCTTCTCTGCAACTTTTTCTATGAACTATAACAGACTCTGTGGTCTCCAGAAGACTAAGCTCTTGCTGCAGTTAGCCACTGCTCTACAAGGGTGGGGATTTTGTTTTTAAATTTTCGTTTAGGTAACCTGTACTACTTATTTTCACTTATGCTGGCATTTTGTAGTAGTTGCTTCCTGATACAGTGGAGGCCTTTACTCTCCAAAGTATTTCATTGGTTAACTTGGATATTAAGAATATTTCTGAAAAAGTTCCCACAGTTTGTCTCTTTGGTTTGATTTTTTTTTTCTCTTTTTTGTTTTACTCCCTACCATGTAGTTCTGAGGATTTGGGTGATCTGCCAGGTTTATAAAGCAAACAAACAAACCCTAGTGGGTAGCAGAATTTATCTTCCTTTCAGTTCACTTTGTATCATATTAAACATGAGGTATTGGGTTCTCTCATTGTGCTGATTGGATTGAAAGGGTACAGGACAGTTGAGGTTTTGGTTTTATGTATCTGACATACACTGATAAATTACTGGTACAGAATTCTCATAACAGAAATAGTAAATGTGCTTGAGATCAGTTTTCATCGCCAAATCCTGGTTCATACCCTTTTTTTTCTAGAATGTTATTTGGGAATTGAATACCTGTACTTCAAATTTAATCTGTGACAGATCACTTACAGTGAAATATAGATCACTTATAGTGAATGCACTTCTGATTTATTAAACTTGCAAAATAGCATCAAAGTAATTCTTCTTCTGATTAAGTAACATTTTGATTATCTGCAATTAAATGGATGTGGTTTGAAGCAGGTTTTTGGTTTTTCCCCTCCCTCTTGACCCCACTTTTTCCTTTTCCAAAGAATGACAGATGGATACTCTGGAAGTGACCTAACTGCATTAGCGAAGGATGCAGCGCTGGGCCCCATTCGAGGTAAGCTGCAGAGATTTTTATTTAGCTTTTGACATTAGAGATACGTTTTCTTACATCTCTGTCATTCTCAAACCTTTGAAATTAAGCTTTTTACATTGGATTTTAGTCTGTTCCTCATAACAGCATCTTTATAAGATTTATTTACACAAAACCCTTCAGCACCTCACCATGTGGAACAGAATTTTTTAGTATCATAGGAGAAAAGCAGCGTGAAGTGTTTTTCCCTGATTTGTGGTGTTTCTAACTAGTGTCTTTCTGAGGCTGGTGTGAGTTCTGTTGTAGCTGAGTTGTTACTTGAATAGCAATTGCTGATTGCACTACTTGTCTTTATAAATGGGTCAAATATCTTTCAAGTCTAAAGGAAGGAAAAGTGAAGCAAGCAATTTTATGGGGTTTTTCTAGATACAGTTTGAATGGCACAGCTTTTTATATTTTGAACTCTTAATGTGGAATCGTGATCCAGATGACAGCTGTGAATGAACTAGAGTTTTATTTATATTTGTTCTTTCTCTGAAATGTCCAACTAGGAAAAAACCACAGTTATAATGTGAATACTTTTTTGCAACAGCTCTCTTTGTTCTGTTTAACTAGCTAGTTACATGTCCAGTAGCCACATCTGAAGGTACTGATCTTGTTTAGTGAAGATCAGTAGTGGGATTTTTGGGTAGAAAAGATTGTGCAGAATTGGTATTAGTTTTCTGTTCGTGGACATACTGTCTTACTTGACAGAAAAATACTGAAGGCGGGCAGAGCAGAAGGGTTCTGTAATATCAGCCTATTGTGTGTAAATAAAAATTGTTGCAACTGTCTTACATTATTTACAGGGAGGAGAGGTCTGTTAATGTTTTGTGGGCGTTTATGTTATTATTTTTTAAAATTCTATAGCCTGCATTTCTGCCACTGCACTATCTCTTTTGAAAGCAGCTGCTGGAATGTAATGTTTTTTACCCACTTTCTTTCAGCTGTTGAATTTGTAAAGCACATCTTTCACAATCCTGCATAATAACTGGGAAACAGAACTGCATTAAATGGCTCTCACAAGAGACATCATGTCTCCTAAGAATTTGAATATATTTATTTAGAGTGGTGTAATTAATAATGTATGCATTTAGGTATGCAGGCTTTGCTTTGCTGACAACTCACTTCACACGCAAGCCCATTTCAAGAAGAAACTGTGTAACATTGTGCAACACATCTCTTTCACTTGTTCCTGTATTCTCTATAAAACAATCTCTTCTTGAAATTTGCCTTCTATCATCCCTGCCAACCCTGCCTAGGGTTCTTTTTCTTGTACCCTTGTGGCAAAATATTTGCTGTTACATGTAGACACCATAAGAGCATTGCAAGTAAAAAAAAAAAGGAAAAAGGTGAATGACAGAAGAATGTTTAGATCCCATGAGTGCAGGTAGCATAGGGAAAGAAGCACTCTGTGCCCTGCTTGATTTTATTTCAGTGTTTTTGGCTGACTGTACCTTCTGTTTCGCGAAATTCAGTGGGGAAGTTGTGGAATAATAATGGGGAAAGGTAGCTGTTCTGGCTCCTGCACTGTTTTCCATACTTTAGGAAGAAGGAGTAATTCTGTTACCACTTTGTACTGCATCTGGAGTAACTGAGGGTGGGAGCAGCCTGGTTGAGGAGCTGATAAATGGGGAAGAAGGAGGCAAAACACCATGTACCTTTCTATACAGGAGACTGTGTTGAGGCAAAAGGTATAATTTTTAGCTGCAGGGTGGTTTTTTTTCCCCGAATAGAAGTGCTTTTAACATGTTTAAGTTGTTAGAAGTGATGAAAGTTTTCTTAGGAAACTCACTGATCTGTCTTTATTTTTACAGAATTAAAACCAGAACAGGTGAAGAACATGTCTGCCAGTGAGGTAAGCTATTCTAGCAGCTGTATTTTCCCCTTTGAATAGAATATTTCTCATTAGAAACTTTGAAGATCCCTTCTTTATATGTACTGTCATACAAAATAGGATCATTTTGGGGGATTTATCCTTTTTAATAATTTCTTCATTAAAGAAAACTCTTCAGAAATAGAGAAGATCTGTCCTCAGCTGCCTGAGGTTCATGAGTAGTTTGTTGGCTTTCAGACTTCAGAGCACTTCTTTTTTTATTAGTAAGTCTGTTCTTTGTTTCAGCTGACTGTCCTATCTTTTCCTTCACTCTGAACTGCAGTATTTGTTACCTGATCTTGTCAGAGGCCTGACTTTTATTTTCTCACAGTGTTACTTCCCAAGAACATTGCCAGAAGTATTATGTGAAATTACTTCTACCCCCTCCACCCCATCTTTACATAAAGCAGATTAACTTAGGGAGAACCCAAAACAGATTTGTGCATGTATATGTATAATGCATTCACATAAAGAATCATAAAGAAACAAATTAAGCTACTCACCACAAACTGCAGCTGTAAACATTAAAAAAAAAGAAAGCAATTGATCCTGTGTACAAAAGTTTCTGTTCAGTTGTGTGTACAAACCACGGTTACACAAGGGAAAATGAAGCAAAACTTAATTTCTCAGTTGCTTTTTGTGTTTAGCCTGAGGTCGTGGCTAAAGCTAAGATAAGCTGGAGGGATTTCTTGCAGGATGATAACAGCATCTGTGATAATTTGTTGTGGTGTCCTCACATGCACCAGCTGGCACCACCTACTGAAACAGGAAGTAATGGCAGTCTCATGAGCTATTAAATAACAAGGCAGACCTTACTATTAGCAAGTGTTTGTGTATTAAAATGGGAAATACTGGTAGTCCTAAATGACAAGACTCCTCCATCAGGTCATAGAAAAATAGACAATTCCAGTTTGGGAGGGACCTTGAAAGATCACCTGGTCCATCCTTTTGTAGGAAAGGGAGTTTAGAAGAGATTATTTGGCACCCTGCTCAGTCATATCTTCAAAACATCCAGCAGGAGACTCTACCACACCCTTGGGGGGGTTGTTGCAGGGAATGACTGCTCTCACTGTAAAGAAAAAATTAGTTCTGACAAGATGCAGCACTCGTAGGATGTGTTTTGTTAAAAGTGAATACTCAAGTACTTCTTGAATAAAAGGAAGTGTGTAAACCACTTGTGACCCTGATGTCTTTCATTTTCTGTTCAGATGAGAAATATCAAACTGTCGGATTTCACAGAATCCTTGAAGAAGATCAAGCGCAGCTTGAGCCCTCAGACCCTGGAAGCGTACATTCGCTGGAACAAGGACTTTGGAGATACCACAGTGTGAGACACTACTTGAAGTGAAACAGTGCTGCCTGGCAAGCAGTTGGTGCAGATGACTGGGAATCAGCCAGAGTTTACAGGACTTTACAGATATTGAAGTATCTGCATTAAAACTTGAGATTAAGAGAAAATTATACAATGTGAAACGTGTTCATCAAAGCCTCCTTGCCATTTAGTGAGGATTTACACGCTGTAAGTAAGAGCACAACAGGACTTGACATAAGATTTCTAGCAATCTGATTCTGGTTTGAACATTAATATATGTATATTGTTTCAGCTGCAAGTCTCTGATGATATTGATCATTGGAAGACCTTTCCCTGTGTTGTGTGTGTTTTTTTGTTTTTAATTTTGCCATGACATTGATGAATGGTGAACTTGGAACAATGATGTTCAATTGGAGGTTTGTAAACTTCAGTTCATTTTTTTTGACTTTTTTATCCTTAATGTGCCAAATAAAACGATTTCCCTGTGCAGAGTGGAAGAACAGCATTGGGGAATTACTATTATTAAAATGCTAAAAGCAGCTGGTCTGTTATTATTTGTCTTTTGTTGTAATGTGACTGAATTGTTCACAGGACACGTTTAAAGAAGACCTTTGATAGCAGAACAGCAAAATACCCCAACCTTACAAAAACCAATTCAAACTGCCTTTTAAAAGAAAAACTACTAAATAAAAGAATACACTGATATATTCATTTACTGGCAGTATTTTCTCTTAATGCATTTTGTAATGCTTTCATTAGTAGAATGTTAGCTTATGCTTACAGTGTACAACTTGAGCCCAGCTGATGTTTGAGAGAGTAAGTGATGCTAATTGTCGAGTTTCAGAAATGACGTGTTTCTAGACTCTGTATTTTCGTCTGTTTATAATAATAGAAAGTGAAATTTCCATTGTGATGATTTTTTTTAATCTCCACATGTAAGCATTAAAATACAAGTCTACATGTTTAATACATGGCACACATTAATGTTTTTATAGCTTTCATATGTTTCGGTTTATATATTAAAGTACGAAACACTCAACTGATCTGCTTTTTTAAAAAGAAACTGCATCTTTGTACAAATATTTGTTTTTATTATATAAATGACAAGCTATTAAAAAAAACCTCTTAAGTGATAGCCTTTAAATACCATAATAAAGGAAAGCATTTTTGCCTTTACTTCTAAAGGCCCAACATCTTGTTTACAAATTCTACACAGATTAAACACAGATGTTTGTAAGGCAGAACATTAGTTCCTTGTTAAAGCAGGTTTGTGGGTTGTTGGGTTGTTGGTTTTTTTGTTTGGTTTTTTTTGTGGGTTTGGGGTTTGGTTGTTTTTTTTTTACACCTCTCTCAACTTAGTGATATGGCAAAAATGCATATTGTTTACTGTTGTTTTAATGAAAATGAGTTGTAAATATTTGCTTTTGGTCTTAACAGGGAATTTGGTTTTAATTTTTCATGTAACTTATTTTTTGGAAATACTTACCTGAAAGTTGACTATAAATAATATATTATATGTATATATGAAAAAAAACCCCAACCTTAGCTGATAGATGCAGTTGTAGGTAGAGTAATACTCAGAGAGGACTGTGCTCACTGTGTGGTATTGAGTACTAAATAGCAGAAACTGTCAAACCTTTGAGATGCACATATGCAATATGTTTGGGATTATTTTTTTTTCCAAGCAGAAATGCTTTTAACTGATCTTAAGATTAAAAGCAATCAAATAAGAGAAGATTGTGTTCCACTAGTATGCCTTTTGAAATAGTCTAACCAAACCACTTGTAGCCTTCTAAGAATAGGACTCTCTCAAATGTATGTCATACATAAATGAAACATGTGACTTTGGTTCCCCTGATTCACTTTTCTGCAGAAATGCTAAAAGATTTCGGATTCTTGAATCTCATGTCTTGCTTTGCCTTAGTACTGCCTTCAGTAGACCATCTCTGTTGTTGGAGATTCCTGGCAGACTTGATCCATATTTGTGATATTCTTCATAGTGCTGAGCATGTTATATTAGCATCTGCCAAATACCTACAGCTAAGAAGGGCCTTGGTTTTATACATAAAGCTCTTGAAAATTTTCCTTTGCAAATGAGAAGTTTGAAAATAACGCTTCTGGTTTTGAGTGTTCCTAAATGATTGTTATAAAACTTTTGGTTTTGTCCAATTTTGAGGACATATACAGGTTATTTATTTCAAATTCATACTCATCGGTATGGGCTAGGTACCTGAACTTTTGAGACAGAAGTCCCCTTGTGCTAAAGCAGCACCAGTATGCAGCACAAAGAGTCAGAATCATCAGCTGCTACTTTGAAAGAAAAGGGACCAGCCCTCCCTTGTTTGTACAACCAGTTCAGGTCAAGAGAATCTGTGTGACTGGTACAGCTGCTTTTTGGTCTTCTATTATTCCTGATTGTTTTCTGCTTAGTGGATGAACTACAGCCCTATAAATTAGTGCTGGAATACAGTTAAAAGAAGAAAACTTAGTTCTGCAACATCAGTTTGCCCCACAGCTGCTGGATTCTTAGCCCATGGCTAGGTACTGCTTGGTTCATGAATCTCCTTTAAATGTCTTGTCTTATGCTATTTTCTGAATACTGTCTTTTAAGAATAAGTCTGTTCCCCTTAAGGCATTATCTTGCATCTTACTCCTTGCTTTACATACACTAAGTCGCAGCTCAGTGGTTCCATCTGTATGTTGGATTAACTGTATAAGAACAGACCTGGGGAAAAATAATGACAACAATGGGAAAAACCACCGAACCTTCTCTGCCCCCCCCCCCCCCAAAAACCCCAACAGCCTCAAATTACCCGTATTTCCCCAGTCTATAGAGTACTTATACAGAACTTTACAACTATATTTTCCATAAAACCAGGTTATGTTCTAATACAGCGTCTTGAATCAGGATAAACAGGACAGCAGCTTGGGTGCTTTTAACCTTTGTGAAGACTACCATTCCATTAGCTCTCTGAACTGTTTTTTTCCTTTCTTTTTTTTTCTTTCCCCCCTTCTTTTTTTTCTATGAATCTGCCTACTGCTAGTGAATGAGCTACTTGACCCACTTTTTAGACATGATTAGTAAGCAGCTTGTCTGGCTCTTGGCAAGTGTATTTTACTGGCTTCCAAGTATAGCAGTTACTGAAGAGAGAAAATAAAATCAAGCCAAACCCCTTGTTTTTCTAACTATCTTCTTCATAGATCTTTCTGCTTTTATTAAGCAGCTTTCTGCTTTTTATTAAGCAGGAGTCACACTTTTTGTCTTTTAATATACTGGATGAACCATGTCTTACTGGCCAGCAGGATGCTACTTTGGTGGCATAGCAGGAGGGGAAAACTCAAGCCCTGTAGACTGCTCTTTCTCCTTAAAATGAGAATTTGTTGTGTGTTTCGATGTTCCCTTTACCAATCCTGACTTTTCTGTGGACTACAGCAAACCTGTACAGGTTCTCTGCATATGCTAAGACAAAACCAATGCAGAATATTGGAGATAAGCCTTAAACTAGGATATTTATGCACAATAAATATCTGTCCTGTTAATTTCTTACAGCGTTTAGTGTGTCAGAAATAGGCATTGTGCCCCTGAGATGTCTTACTGACTCAAAGCCAGTCACTAATACAGTTCTGTTGAATATGGCCCTGCAACTTTATGTAGATAACAAATGTGATAATAACACTTTAAAATGAGTAAGAATGGGATCTCTATACAGAGAAGAAATGTTGTCACTGTACTAATTAGAGGCTATTGCTGGTTTTAGTGTTACATTCTCTCAAATGTTTTTAAAATGACAGTTTTTATACTTATAACTCAACCTTACCTTCTGGTGTAGAATAAATAGTATTTTTTCTATTCTAAACAAGTGGGCACTGCTGTCAAGTCCCTCTTGTGAAATTTAAGTACTTTGTACTGGGAATACTGAAGTCAGATATGCTGGCAACTTGAACTGAGACATCTGTTCTGCAACTGGAAGCAGAGTTATCCTTAGGGTTTTCTTAATCACCTATGGTGATACTTCATGCCCTAGATTTTCATAGTGCTTTCCCAGCCAAGACATGGATGATGCATATTTGTGCCTAGGACATGCTTCTCTAGCTTCTCCAGTGCTTTAGTGACGCTTCTGCATGTGGCAGCTTTGGGAGGTGGGCAGTGCTACTGTAACTGACCAGATTTGCATTCAGTGTCTGGCAGCCTCAAGCTTTTGTGATGCTTTAAGTTGTTGGGGTTTCTACCAGGTATCAAAAATGGAGTGAAGAGTAGCAAGCAGGTAGTGAATGCAGCTAGTTAACTCAGTCATTGTGCTAATTAGTGGCAGTTTTATTATTAGTTTCTCTTCAGCTGCTGTTTAGTGTTGAAGAATGTTGTTTTACTGACTTGTGTGAATTTTCATGCTTAGGATGATCTGCAGACATCCTAAGAGATGACCAATTGATCAGCTATTTTCTTTTAGAATTTTTTATTTAATTATAATTTTAAATATTTTTTAGTTATGGCAATTATAATTCCACAGGATGAGGAAGTTAAGCTGTCACTTCCTGCAAATACGAAATCATCTTGTAAAATACAGGGAAATGTGTATTCTGTTTTTCCTGCTTCTTGTGTAAATTGTTAACTGTATTGGAGTGGAAACTTCTTACCTTGTCAATAACTACCTCTTGAGTCCAGCAATAATTGGCAAGGTACACGCTCCTCCGGTGGATTCAATGTACCAGCTCAACACTGCAGATTCTTCGAGTCTGATGATTTGATTTGAAAATGCTTGACATGACTTCTGCAAACTATGGTGATGAACCTTGTTCTGCTGTAAGACTCCCCTTGCCTTCATAAGACACACTTCTTGAAACATCTTTTCTTCAGAGAAGTGGCTTTGAGGAGAAAGGTCAGCATTCTTTGCAGTTGGTTAATACAGGCATAGTCATCAGTTTTGCAGGGTTTTCTCCCAGTAGAAGCGGGGAAGAAAGAACTTCATCTAAGAGTCGCACACATGTCAAAGGGATTGGAAATACAGAAACTGTTTTTGCCACATGATGCCAATTTTTAGTCATGTGAAGGGCTAGTCAGTATTTTTCAGAAACCTGTGTTAAAGTGATGAAAACCAAAAGTGGAGACAAAACACCATACCCCACCCCCATAAAATACATTGGACAACTCCAGTCTGGGATGGGATTAATTTTTGTATTTTGTTGTTTTGAAGCACTTTTGTTTCATTGTTCTTTTAAGAATGTTTTCTGAAATGTTAAACACCATTTTACTAATAAGCAATGTAAAAAAGCATGACGAGCAGTCACATAGCTTTAGCTCACAATAAAATGTTTCGTTTGTCCTGTTCTTACTGTTTTCTTGTCTGTTTATCAGATAAAATGTCCAAAACTAAAAGCCTTTTCATTAAACTTGAAGCCTATTAAATTGCTGCTGGTTTAAAAAAAATTTAAAACATCAGGTGTTGTATACCAGATGATGGAACAATAAATATGTAAATAAATCAGTTTCTAAAGAACATAACTCAAGTTCTTAAAACTAATGTAAACAGAAGTGCTACTTCCTAAATAAATGTGCTTAAACTGAAAGTGTGTGCTTATCCTAGTCTTGCTAGATCATGGTGAAAACTAGAAGGTTTCACATAACTAATTCCAGTGGCCATGGTGAAGTCCTGAAAAATTTGGAGCCAATTCACTTGGCTTCCAAATGGCTTTTCTTTTGTTTGGGGGAGAGTGCTGCTGTTAATTTGGAGTTAACAATATAAATTCTTTACTTATCCCCATCTCCTTACCCTTTGCAATTCTTTGTCTTGAGGCTGCATCTGGACTGCATACAACTATGGGGGTGTTCTGTTATTACAGCTACATCCTGAAGAAAAGATTAATCAAACTTTAGTTTTTGAAGACACATTTTAATATTATATATCTGGCAGCATTAGGAGGTCTCTCAAAAAACAGTCATGACCACTGCCTTACACACATCATCATGTCAATCACTCCTAAAACAAACCAAACACATTAATACAACTAATGAGGAAAAAACTCAGTGTTTTGCACTGAAGTATATGAGCTATTCCTGCCTCTGTCAAGGAGTAATTCTTGAAGAGAGAAAGACATCATTGTTGTCTATCCAAGGGCTCTCTCTTGGGCTGAAATGCTACTCCTTGGAGGTAGATTTTGAACCACTAAAATTATTTGTATTGGTAATTTTGTGTATAGGTTACAGACATTCAAGTATTTTATTCTTGTAAAGGAGATAATCAGACAAATTAGTGAAGAAGGAAGAGCATGAAAAAACAAATCCTACCATTTGCTACTTTGAAATCTACAGAGATTGTGGTTTTGGAAGCATACACTGGACTGAAGTTTGGACTCATTGAATTGTTCCCATTTCAGGCAAGGAGGGAAGACAAGGCTGCATGCCTCATGTTAGATGCTGGTGTATCTCAGATGCAGATCTGTTTATTTTTGTATTTTAGTGTTCTAAGTTTGCCAGAGAAAAGTGAGAAAAAAGTAAGTTTAAAATGGTTGGGTTTTGTTTTGTTTTTGTTCATTTGTTTGGGTGGGTGGGGTTTGTTTTGGTGGGGTTTTTTTCCCCAGTTATGCCATCTTTCTGCAGATTTCCAAATACGTTGTGAACTTGTGAAATCCAGCCTGTTTCATAGAAGGGTTCATATGGCTCTGGAGAAGACAGTTATGCAACTTTCTCCAAGTAATTTTTTATTCTGTGTCTCATGATAAAACAGAAAACACACATAGTGGTGAAGGCAGAAAAATATAATTTAACTAAAATCCATCTCTCAACACTTGTGGCGTTATTCCAGGTGCTGTGTTGTAGCTGTCTTAAAAAAACCCCACGTTTTTAAGTCAGAATATCAACCTACAAACAACCTGTTGAGCAAAGTGTACTGTTTTTTACTACACAGTTTTGAAAATTCTACTTTTTTGGCAAATATATACTGTAAGAAAATAGTTCTTTCTAAGCCTGTAACTTCTGTTATTTTCAAATCTCATTTCAGCAATTTCTAAAAGGCCTTAACCTGCCTCATTTGTAAGACATCCTTGAAGACTGTTCTGTTACATGCAGAATGCCAGTATCAGCTGTGCTGTATTAAAATTTGTGTCCTGTGAAGACACTTCTGCAAGTGCAGTTTCTAATAATTAACTATTGGCCTCTTCTGGGAAGAAAGACCCTGTGACATCATGTAATCAAAAAGCCCGATATTATGTCAATAATGAAGTAATCAAACAGCTTTGTGGAGCAAATTATACTGTGGTTCACCTGAGTTCTGATACCCTCATTAAATTTGAATGGAAGCAGCAGCTGCAGTTTGAATTCTCTTGCCTATTGTCATCCAGATTATTCTATAAAGTGCAGATCTATTTTCTGCAAATAGTTGCCAAAAGTTCTTCCATGCACTGGAAAAAAATAGACTGAGGTCTAAGACATTAAATATATCTTATGGAGTACAATTATCTGACAGTCTGATAGTTGTTCTTAATTAATGATACTGTGTCCTCTTAGGACCAGATACATTCAAAATCTGGAAAATAAAGAATAATTTATCTTTTTTATCAACAATAAAATCACATGCTCTGCAAATACACAGGAACAGGAGACAATGCACACTTAAAACTTAACTGTGAAGCACATTAAAGACTGGCTTGTTCCTGGTTTAATTTGATGTTCAGGCCTCTCTCTCACCCACAGTCAGGTAAGTGTTTTGGTATGTTTTACAGAACAGGTGAGATGCAAATAACATTTTTAACCAGTTTAACTATAGGTACTGGAGGACTTAGAAGTACAAAGATAAGGCAGCATTACAGAAGATTGTTTCAATAAGCTGTCTTAATAAAATATCTTGCCTCAATGTGTATTCCTCTCTTTTCCACTTACTTTGCAAATAATATTAAATATTAAATAAGCTGTCTTGTGACTAAATCTTTCAGTACATCCAATCCCATGCAGGTGTTTTGCAACACAATTTTTCTTAAGAGAGAGCTATCCGAACTTCCAAGATGACTTCTGTTCTCTATTTCATTGCACTTCCCATGCAAAGAGGTCCTGCCTTCCACATTCCTTCTGACAGGAACTTCTGGGCTCAGTGAAGCGATCTGCTGGCCACCCACAGAGGGGGACTGCTGTCACCTCGTGTCCCGGTGTTTCAGAGCCTCGGCAGCAGTAGTCAGTAGCAGAATGCTCTTTCCAAGTCTGCTCTGGATAGCAGCAGACTCTGGGATGGGGTCAGACTTCGTGCACATCCCTCCTCTGGGATGTAGTGCTTCTAATGTTCATCATATTCACAGCAACGGGAGCAGTCCTAAGAATCTCAGCACACTCAGCAGAGCGACTCCATTTTTAACATAATTCCTGCTGTCCTTCGGGGCTTTGCTGGGGAAAAGAAATGCCTTTTGCAGGCTGTGTCCTGAGGGCCCCTGACGCCGAGCACGGTGGCAGGGCGAGGGCTGGCGGCGGGGACGCCGGCAGGAGCCCCGGGGCATTCCTGCGCGGAGAAATGCTCGTACTGGGAAGCAAACCCATCCTCGTGGAATTACTGCCGTGGACTATCGGGACAGACTACGACAGGCTTAGGACTAAGACAGTCTTGAGTTGTACCTTGGGAGATTTAGGTTGAATACCAGGAAGAATTTCTTCACATTAGGGGTGGTTAGACGTTGGAACGGGCTGCCTGGGAAGCGGTGGAGTCACCATCCCTGGAGGTGTTTAAGGGAAAGACTGGACGTGGCACTCAGTGCCACGGTCTGGTTGACATGGTGGTGTTTGGTCACGGCTTGGACTCTTTCTGATGGTGACCGCCCGTCGGAGCCCTATCCTTGGATTCCCGCAGGCAGCAGGCTGACAAGACCTTTCTGTCCCAAGCCGAGCCGCCAGCTCCTTGTGCCGCCGGCTGGGAATGAGTGAACGGAGGGCGGGCCGGGCCGCGCATCCCGCGGGATCGGGAGGGAACCGCGGCTCCCGGC
>JAHLSL010000012.1:173403-204975 GCA_025920805.1 Petroica traversi
CCGGAGGTGCCTCTGGAACGAGATCTGAGCCTCGGAGTTCCCGTCCAGCGGCGCGGCTGTCAGGGAGCTGGGACTCGCCTCAGGACAAACGGGTTATCGTGCCCTTGCTCCCCGGTGTCGGGGCTGTCACCCTGTGGCTCGCTTCAGACACCAGACGAGACGATAATCCGTTCTTTTGGGAACGACCGCCGTGTGTGCGTGTCCATCTGGGCTGCGAAATGTTCGCTTTTCCTGCTGGGCACCGCCAGAGTGACATCGGTGTCACTAAGAGGGGCTGTCACCTGTGGAGCGGACGGTGCCGCTGGCTGCAGAAACACCTTGGGGAGCCCTTTCAGCACCTCAGGGCTGAGGTGCGGGGCAGCCACACTCCTCTGTGCCCAGCTCTGGAGCTGAGGGCAGAACTGTAATGTCTGGGAACGCTTTAATGCCAAGGTACAACACATGCTGGAACTGTGGCCTGCGCGGGTTTGCACGAGGTCCCCCGTAGCACAGGATGCACGTCTTCTTTTGTGAACAGGGAGGTGTGGCACGGTGTGGCTGCCAAGGGACACAGGGCCAGCAGGGTTGGAAAGCTGTGAGTGCAGAGGCCACAAGAAGGGCTGAGATGTGAAGGGTCTGGAGGAGAAGCCATTCGCAAGGCGGCTGAGGTCACTCGGTCTGTTCAGCCTGGAGAAGAGTGAGGGGACACCTCATGAACGGGAGAGGAGGGGCAGGCACTGATCTCTGCAGTGATCAGGACCTGAGGGAATGGCCTGAAATTGTGTCAAGAGAGGTTTGGGTTGGATATCAGGAAAAGGTTCTTCACCCAGAGGGTGGTTGGGCACTGGAATAGGCTCCCAGGGAAGTGGTCACAGCACCAGCCTGATAGAGCTCAAGAGCACTTGGACAATGCACTTGGGCACAGGGTGTGACTCTTGCGGTCCCCTGTGCAGGGCTGGGAGTTGGACTCCAATGATCTTTGTGTTCCCTCCCAACTTAGGAAATTCTGTGAGTCTTTGTGATTCTGTAACACAGCAGCTTTCATAAGCAGGCAGTCCAGTGCCTGTTAGAAAAACTTTCTGAGGTGTCCTGGCATCCTGCATATGTTCATTAAGAATTAAAATAATAATGTAATGATTTGCTAGTAAAGAAAAGAGTAAGTGCCAGTGTTTTGTCCCAGATGAGCTAAACTTGGGATCTGTAGTAGTGTTTAAACTTTAATACATGGCACACTTGTATTTCTCAGATAATATGAAATGCAGCTGTATTGACAAAATGTCTGGAAGTTAATTGAATTTATTTTGGTGAAGAGTCCATTAGTATGTCTTTTTGCCTTCTGCTGGCAGTTAAGGTATGATAGCTTAAAATCAAACCTTATTTAATCTGGCCCCAAACTGCTGCAGATGACAGACCAACCATTGCAAGCCCAAAAATTTCTATTGCAAATCAGAAGGGCTTTTCAGGCAGAAATCTTACTTCTTTGTGGGGAGAGCAGAAGAGAGGACAATGAACTGGAAGCTGGGACCCTCTGAGGCAAGGGATACAAGTGGCATGGTAGGGGAATTTCTCTGGTAGTCTGCTCCCTGTCATGCTTGCAGGAGAGCCAAGCACCCCCTCACTCCCATCTCCTGAGCAGGACAGAACTCATCTGCAGGTCACTGTCAGGGAGGAGAGGGAGCACCCCCTTTAGAGTAAGTCAGAGCCCAGATTGTTGGTATGTCTCATTTTGCTACTGTCCAACACATCACCAGCATTGTTTTTACTTCTTTGGGGGGTTCTCCTTTATAGATCTGTAAACAATATTTTCCTGTTTAATAAATACATTGCCTTTGGGTGGGAAGTGTGCTTTGCTGAGGAAAAATATTTGTGTTTTCAGACTGTCTTGTAGTAGTTTCATCTAAGTAAAAGTTAAAACCCACTCTTTAAATGGTACTGTAGTATCTCTTCCAGTGAACCTGAGTTCTGGAGTATGTCTAAATGAAACTTTATTCTAAATAATTTGTCATTTTCTAATATAATAACCATGTGAAATGGTTACCAAAATACTGTTGAGTTTAAAGTTTGTGATATTTCTAGTTAACAAAAAATACACCTGAGTCTTTGATATAATTATGAAAATAGCTAATAAATGAATATTTCCTTTTTGCTAAATTAAATTATGGTTTAAGTAAAGTTTGTAATTAAAGTATCGGTTTTTTTTTTAAAGGGGACAATACACTTGTTCCGCAAATCACAGAGATCATTGGTTGGAAAGTTAACACATGAATTTAGGTTGGTTGCAGCAGACAGAAGGGTAAGTATTGCTTTAAAAAAATCATCATCATCATAAAAATGCATTAGCTGTGATAAGTTAAAATACACTATTAACTTAAGTACATTTTAAAGTTTTTTTCTTTACATTTTTGTAGCTGGGTTTAAAAAAGTAAATCTGTCTTTGAAGCTGTATTCCTTCCTGTGTATTGCCCTGTGAGTTAGTGTTCTCCAGAATTATACTTTTATCTGATGGGTTCAGTAGAACTGTAAACTGAATGTGTTCAGATGTTTTTGGGGCCAACGTTTCAGCACAAAAAAGGAACCCACTAATATAAAGTTGCACAAGTTGGTCTTGAAAAGTCAGATGCTGTGTGCTGTAATAAAATGCAAATGTTGTAGATGGGTGGAGGTTTTTTTAGACCAAAAAGGTATTTTAAGCATGGTGGCATTCATAAATGACTTTTAAAATAATCTATGAAGTTTAAAATATAATATCTTGTTCTGAAATGAGTGGTGAGTTTTTGGGAGGGAGGAGAAGACAGTTCTATTTGCATGACCAAGTACTGTAACATTGGTTTTTAAGGCCAGATAGATATATTTCTGTACTGTAAATTTTGGAAGGTGTAAAATACATATTTATTCTCATCAACAGTCCTGGAAGATTTTACTGTTTGGTGCTATAAATTTAATATGTATTGGCTTCCTGCTCATGTGGTGCAGCTCTACAAACAGCATAGGTAGGTGGCTCTCATGTACTGAAACTACAACAAACTACCATGTGTTTCTTAGCTTGTGAAGTTCCAACTGACTGAAAAAGCCAAGTCCAGTCCTTAGTGGAGTTAGGGGTTTGCACAGCCAGGTTCAGAAAGTGCTTTCTTTTGATTTGCCACAGCTTAGAAGTGTTTTTCACAGACAAGTTTGGATGGGTGAAAGTTCAAAGTTTGCACAGTTTTTCAGTCCTGCCGATTGTTTGCTTCCTGCAGTAGCTTCTTCATCTTTAAGACTGAAAACCAGTAGACTTTTGAGTTAGGAGTCATCAAACCTGTTCTTTGTATAAGTAGCACCAGTGACATGCAGAGACCCTCACTTGCAGTTGGATGAGGACGTTTGTAGCATGGAAGAGGCTTAAGACTTCTTTGCTTCCAAGGAATGGGAGCAAAACCTGGAGTGTTTCCACACGTGTGTAGCTGCCACTGCAAGGCACTGTGAGGGCTGCTGTGGGCAAATGAGCTCCAGATCACCCAGACCTGATGCAGTTTTGTATCCCTTCTGCTCTTGGATAGGGGCTCCCATGTGCTTCCCATCTCCTGTACTGAGAACAGAATGCTTTTTTAGTTTGTAATTTTTGATGCAGGTTTTCTTGCAGTTTCAGGATAGGTTAGAGATGCAAAACAAGTAAAACATTCTGTTCAACCTACTTTTCCTGCAGTAGTGCACATGAGAGATCTCTTACTTTGGTAAGTGATGTATTTCTGGAAGATCTCCTGACTTTTCAGTACTTGAATTCCTAGTCACGACTTAGTCACAAATGTGATACCTTTTGTATCTGGGCTTTATTATGTGCTTTGGTTGAAGTAGGATTGCCCTAATCAACCTGCTTATGATGTTAAATATATTGGTGTCTTTAGAATATTCACAGAAGCTTGTTCTATCAGCAGAGGCAGTTTATGTAGGTAGAAGACTGAAAAGAGCTGCACAAAAGGGACTTGGAATACAAGTGATTTTTGCATTGAAAAATTAAATATTGCATTTTAAGATATACTTTTCTTTACAGCTTTAACTGCTTACACGTATTTGACAATCTTTGACCTTTTCAGGTGAGGTTTTTTTTCCCATTTTGTCTTACTGTTCATTTCGGTCTGAATATTTCTGTACATTTAAAATTTACTTACAGGTACAAGGACTTGTAACTTAATCATCAGTATAGAAACAGTCACTGGTTTAAATATCGCTTAAATGAGCGTAAAATTGCACACAATAAACAGATTGTAAAACCCACGTAGCTATATTGAGAATAAATGGTAACTGATCAGTCATGGATTTCTCTGTGCAGATGTGTGACAACATAAAACAATATAGCACAAAACTGCTCTTAGTTGTTCTCTCAGAACGTTTTCCTAATGCTGTAGTAACTGACTGTGAAGTAACTCTCAGTTTTAACATCAGGAAACAAGAAGCATGTGATTCTATTTCAAAAATATTTCATAAGCTGGATACGAAGCACTCCACACATAAGGTCACTAGATATTTTCAGTGCTTTTCTTGTTTCCTAAAGAAATTATATCAAAACAACTTCTAGTATGATAGTTCTGAACACTTTTGCTAATATTGATAATAGAGACATGAAATATATTCAGTTCTTATCTAAGATACAGAATGGTAACAGTGGTTATAAAATAAAATGTATGTATTTTTAAAATATTTGCCTACATTATCTTCCTTGCTATCTCACTGTCTTATCGATCAGCTTTCTGAGTCATACATATGTCCACTACATACTGTAACTTATCTGACTTACAGAATCTTGTATTTCTTTTAGATTTTTGTATTTACTGACTTTTTGTCATCTTGACTCAAAATACCTTTTTGCTTTATGGAAATTTGAGGTAGTGTTGATGTTGTACTTCCTATTTGTATGGAATATTTTTTTCTTTAGTTTTGGAAGAAGGTAGAACACCCTGGCACTCGTATCTCAGGTTAATTATGGGTTGAACGAGAAGATTGTTGTAACTTACAGCAATCTCTTTCAAGACTTTTGATTTGCTGTAAGAAAGAACAATGCTCAGTAATTCTGCTGCAAAAATCAATTTCTGCTTCTTTTCTTTTTGTCATTTTCCTCATTGTATGTAACAGTCTTAGTGAATATATGAATTTATGGCTTTGTATATAGGCAGGAACACTTCCTGTACTTTTACTTTTATTCCACACAGCTGAGGATCAAGTTGTGAGGATGTGATTGTTCATCAGTTGTAGGGAAGAGTTCTTGATCCAGCCTGATTTAACATTGTCACTAATTACAAAAGGACTGCATGAAAGCACAGATGGCACCGAATCCATGTGGATTCCAATTGAAAAAATTGTTCAAAGGGCTCAGTAGAGGAAAAATAGGCAAAGAAAACTATACTCATCCTTGAAACATTCTGGCTACTACCATGGAGATTCCAAAGTAGTTGGAATTCTAGATGTTCAATATGAGAGAAAAATTTGGACAGAAGGTAGCAAGAGAGACTTGTGGCTGTCAGTGAATGGCCAGTTAGATTACAGCCTGTGTAGGTGCATGCAGCCAAAGAAAATAAATTTGTTTGGGCCATATACATAGAGAAACTACACTGTGAAAAAGAAAGGCAGTTCTTGTTGTGGCCTGAGACTTATTGTAGAATACTAAATCTAATTCAGGGTATTTCTCTAAAAGAAAGCTTTAGTGGAGACATTTATTTTGGTTTGTTTTTTTCTTTCATTCTTCTGTCTTGCTTATCAGTTTCCTTCTCATTTAAATGGCTTTTCTCAGGTTACAGCATTTCTAGGCAAGTTCAGAAAGTCCATGTGAGGAGCATTTAGAACATCACTGTGACAGTGCTGGAGGTTGAGTTCAGGGCAAGACGTGGTTGTATTCGTTTGTTGAGTTCTGGTGGCTCAAGTGTGTATTTGTAGATTATGCAGTTTGTAAAGGCTGTAGTTATTTATCACAGTCTCATTCTCCCCCTTTTTTCAGTTTGGTAACATGTCTAATAAGCTACTGGGTAATGATGAAGAAGCCCAGCCCAGTCTATTCATTTGGGTAAGTACTAATAACAAGATGTAGCATTTGATAATAAACATTGCATGTGTTGCTCACTGTCATTGCTGGATCCCCAAACAGCCATCAGCAATGATCTGTATATGAAAGAGCCTAAAAATGAGTAAGGCCAAGACTTATTGTAAAGCACAGTTACAGAGGAGGGGATGGACAGGTAGAAGAACTAAGAAATTCTTAATTCTAAGGTGTCTCCTATGAGTGGAGTGTTAAAAGAAACTGAAAATAATGCCTATTCGATACAACTTCCGGTTTCTTCCCATCTGTCTGCTGTTGAATGAACTGGAAAGAGGAGGTGTATCCGAATGATTCTTCTACAGAAAAGATTATTTTGGATGCATTGTTCAATGTTCAGTGTTTCTAAACTTAATTCTCAAATTTCAGGTTTGAAAGGTTTGAAGTTCTAGCTGTATTTGCATCTACAGTTCTGGCACAGCTTGGTGCTCTTTTTATACTGAAAGAAAGGTAGGGTTATGCACGGTTTTCTTTAATTTTTTGACATGTGAAGGTATAGTCCAGATCAACCAAAAGCACATGCATTCTATGAGTGCTGTATGTAGAGAGATACTTTAGAAAAAACTTACGATTAAAAAGATATATTGCTAAATCTTACTGCTTGCTTGCATTTATTACACTACATGTAGGCTTTTGATATAAAGATGGGAATTTATACATTTATATAAAAAGCTCTCTAGGAAAAGATTTAATGGTTTTAAGAATACTTTTTCCAAAAGATTGGGTAATTAATTTAATGCATTTCCTTAAGCATCTTGACTTTTTAAGGTTCATTAACAAATAATCTTTTTTCTTTTTACTTGTTACTTTTTGAAGTCAAAGCAGTTTCATAATGTATCATGGATCTGAATGTTTAAAGCATTGACTTCTTTACTCCCTCAAAATTTGCTCAAGTATTAATTTGCCATGCCATCTATACTTGGAAGCTTTTGTGTTTCAGGAGGTTAGCTTAAAACATGATTTTAGTTTTTAAAGATGAAGAGGCTTTTGTTAACATCTAGAATTTAAATCTGGGGCAGTGTACCTTCCCTTTTCTATTTAAGTCCTCTATTTTCTGTATAAAGGGCTATGTTAACAACTTAGCAACTTTATACTGTAAGGTCAGTGTATTGAACTGACAGAACACTGGATTGAATCACCCTTCATCAAAATCTCTAAGTTTTCCAACATAAAGTTTAAGAACTTCTGCAAACTTAGCAGGTTTTTCTGTTACAGCTGAAGCTCATTTGTTAACTCACTGCTGGGTGGAAAATGATCTTTATCTCCGCCACAGTATCCAATGTCTACTTTATTTGACCTTGTTTAGTGTGAGGCTGTAAGTCAGGAATTTCAGACTTAGTTTGTTGTGGTCACCAACACTGGTGGTGGTGCCAGTAGCAATGTTTTTCTGCATGTTCATTTTCAAGCATATTTTTATCATGTGGGCAGCATTCTTGGTAGCTAGAACGTATGGAAATATTTGGCAAATCTAAATCACATCTGCTTCAATTCAGTGTTAAGTGCTTTCATTGCTTGTAAAAGTTGCTGTATTTATTTAAGTAATCCATTTTTTGCTGTACTGTATCTTAGTTTCTGTTTATGAATGGCAACTAATGCTGCAGAACTATAACAATGTGCATCAGGTGTCAAGGCTTTACTGTGTGACTGTAACTCAAATTTTTAATTATCTTTGTAGTGCGGAGCGGTTTCTGGAACAGCCTGAGATACACACGTAAGAAATTATTTTGACATGTAAAATGTGGTGTTGTCCTTTTATAATTCTAATTCTTATCTAGAATATATTAATTGTGCAAGTACTGTCAGTATCAAAAGCTGCTTTTGGTGCCTTGGCATTTGTTTCAAACCACGTGCAAGCTATACTGCAAAGAGTTCTTTCCAAGGTACAATTGAAATTTAATGCTCATGCTCTCAAGTAGGGATTTAGCTATTACTGCTGCTTTTCCTAGTTCAGTTCCTTTTGTTTCTTGTGGCCTCTTGAGAGGCCTGGGGTCTGGGGGGGAAGGATGCTGTGGTCATCAGGGACCTGAAGGTGTTGCAAAGATGATGAAGACTATAAAGAGCACGGGGAAAGAAAATGCAGGTGTTAAAAGGCAAAGGAGTGGGACATGGGACATCTGTTGAAGTAGTTCTAGAAGAAGGCTGGGGGTATATGGCATAATTCCATAGGAAGCTAAGCTTCTTAGCTGTGCTGCTGAGGGGACAGTGTGTTTGTATCTTCAAAGGACAAATATATATGTGTGTGCATGCGTGCAGTTAGTTAAGAGCTGTTACTCAACATTATGAGCATTATGTGATAACAGTAATGTACAAAGTTCAGTGATCTCCTGTAACCCTTACAATAATAATACACTGCTGGTTATTAAGTATTGCACTAGTTTATCCTACTTGTTTTCAGCCTCCGTGAAGTAAACCAAGCAGAGTCTTTTGATACTGTTATTGGTAGTTTCAGCTTGATAACATGTTCTGTGATGATGGGAAATTAAGACACCTCTTTTCCCCTCCCTAGGGGACGACTGCTGGTTGGTACTTTTGTGGCTCTCTTTTTCAACTTATTTACAATGCTTTCCATTAAGAATAAGCCTTTTGCTTATGTCTCTGAAGGTATGTGATAATTAGACTATTACAAGAATTGAGAAAAAAATGTTGATGTTCCTATTTTTGTCAAAGTATAACTTGTCTGGTAACTTTCTTAAGTAGTTGGTGTATATTACTATTACCTCTGTTAATGTAACTTTGTGCAGTAGAATTGCCATCTGATTTTCAACTGCAGCATGTTTATAAGGCTCTGAGTAGAATGAGATCATTAATATGCCAAACCAAGTATTATTTTAATGCTGCAGTATCCTTTATTTTCAATCTTTTGAATTAAACTAGTGAAGATCATGTGTCAGATAGCAGAACTTTCAGGACATTTTATGGATGTATTGATGGATTAAAAATAAGTTAACCCAATAGTTCTCTTTAAAAGCTCTTCTGTCTTTTTCATTGTGAAGCAGGTTTGCAGTTGTTCCTGCAATTGTAAATTGTCCTGTTATAATTGTCCTGTAAATTGTCCATAGCTATAAATATCTATTATACACTGTATTATATAAAAGGTAATGGTTATAACCAGCAGTTATATTTGTATTTAATCAGTTCAGATTATTATGAGAGATGGAAGTTGTACTTGCTGCCTGGAAAAGGCAGACTTGGGGCATTTTTCAAGTGCCAGGGTATCTGTTGAGATACATTTACTCGTTCAGTGTATTTTTGGGTTCTTCCCATAAAATAAAACTAGGTGCACTTTAAAATGTAGTGACGTTAAAATTGTACTTAAAATTATGAGAACTTGAATACCTTCTTTCTTTTGCAGCTGCCAGCACAAGTTGGCTTCAGGAACATGTTGCAGATCTTAGTAGAAGGTAAAGCTTTATATTGTTTCTCAGAATCATTAGCTTCTGGAAGGCAGTGTTGGCTTTGTGTGTATAATAACAATTTGGAGGGGTATTGAGGCATAAACTTGTATTAGAGCTTTTAAAATAGCTTTGCCTATTGTAGGTCTCATGTATGAACTCTGGAGCAAACATTGTCTCTTATGTTTCCCAGATACATCAATCTAACAGAAATACATTGTTCTGGGTATCTTTTCTTTTGAATATATGTGTTTAATAGACTCTGTGTAATTCTTTTCGGATGTGAGCAGGAAAAGTAGCATTATCCTGTACATATTTGAACTGCATTTCACAACGTGCATCACCGAGAGATATATTTCGTAATAATTTGTGTTTATTTACTTTGTGCTGGACAAATGATTCAGGTAGTTGAGTTTAAATGTGGTATATGAAACAGGTTTCTCACTGAACCTTAGCTGTGGAAACTCCTCACATGTCCTGCAGGAAACTAGAAAGTCTGTGTCTTCCAGGGATACAAGCAGTGTTACTCATTTATCTTGTCTGTTAACTGTCTTGCTTGTATTGGATATCTGAATGCAAGATAACATTGTTTGCAAATAGTTTTGTCAGATGTCAGGAAAGTTTATTTTAATCCATACGTGTTCTTCCAAGTATCTGTCAGTGTCAATAGAAAAATGTTAAACCAAGTTGTAAAACACGTTAAGTATGCTTCAAAGCCCATCTGTTTCTGCATCTTGTGATCTTTTTTACAGTTAAGGAAAGCAGAGAATGCTGACTTGATAGCAGAATAATTGATTTTATATGGGTATAAGATGTTACATCATCAGAACCAAAATCACTGAAACATTTTTGGAAGACTAATAATTAGGTTGCCTAGGTTTTAGTGTAAGGAAAAAAAAAGGTGTAAACCAATCACAGACAGTAGCACAGTTTTCCTTTTGTCAGTGTAGAAACCCAGCTTTATGGGGAAGGACTCTGATGGATAACTTGAAGGGGTCCCAGATCAAGAGTAATATAATTTCTACTGGGTTTTGAGATGATATGTATACAGGTAAGCCAATGCTAAAAAACCACCTTGAATTAGTATGTATACAGCTGTTTCAGATGTTTTATGTGAAGCAGTGCTGATTAAAAAATATCTTCACCTGTATATAATTATGTTGATTAAGATTCTTACAGGAGCAGGCGAGTACATGATGTCTAAACATAGATTGGCTTTAACCATAGCAACAAAACATTCCATGTTGTTGTTGCCTTGAAATTTTCCAGGACTTGACATGCACTTACATTCACTGGGAAATACAGAAACTCCTTTCTCTCTTCATACTCCCATTGACAGGAGATAGCTATAAATAATTTTCCTAGCATTCCCTTGTGGTTTATTTTTTGGTCTCCTCTTATTCAACTAGCCGGTCTTCTTCCTCCTTTCAGACTCCATGAATTAGTTACGTTTTGTTTTAGGACACTTTTGCACACCAGGGTGGCAGATGCATTGCAGAGCAGTGATAGGCAAATCCTTTGCTTGTACATCTGTGTAATACCAATATTGAACCCATAAAGTACTTGTGGTGCAGACAGCTGATCCAGCTGTGTCATGGAGCTGTGTTCCCAGAAAAAAACACTTGATTAATTTTTGCTGACAGCAGCCTTTGAGCAGAATTAGTGGGGCCTTTACAGTACTCATCATATGCTGTGACAGCAAGGTGTGTAAAGAAGTCAAATGCTAAAGAGTAGGTGTAATTTTGTAGTTTCAAAGTAGTGTTGAAGAGCTGGCTGACAACTGCTTTTTCTGTTTTGTTGCAGTATTTGTGGAATCATACCAGGATTGAGTAGCATCTTTCTGCCACGGATGAACCCTTTTGTCTTGATTGATATTGCTGGAGCTCTGGCTCTTTGCATTACATATATGCTCATTGAAATCAAGTATGTACAGTTTTTAAAACAGTAGCTTTTTTTGTATCTAGTCTGGCAAAATATATATTTTTAGATTAAAGGAATGATCTGATCTAGAGCTGCATTTTGTGTGAATGGCATTGTAACTCTATGAATGCATCTGTCTGTTGTCCAAGATGAATGTGAGTTCCAATGAGATTAGTATGTGTAAAATTCTGCAAATGTATATAATTTAAAAGAATGAGTAAAGAATCATAAGTAAGTTCTTCTGCCTTTCAAAAACTTAAATACCAATCTTTCTTTAAAATTGCTCTTTCTCCCTAGCAATTACTTTGCTGTGGACACAGCCTCTGCCATAGCAATTGCTTTGATGACATTTGGTACCATGTATCCAATGAGTGTCTACAGTGGGAAGGTACTACTCCAGGTAAGGCAGCCTCACAAATCAATGGATTTTGTGTTTTCGGTTTTGTTAAATGGCTTCATTTAAAAAAAAAAAACAACCCTTAAAATCTGTTTTAACCTTGCAAATAGGGAGTGTTTCCATGGGAATTTGTGATATGCTACAAGAATGTTAAGGGTAGTGCAGATATTCATCACGAAGTCATAAGAATTTAATGAAAATGCTTTTGGTCTCTTGTATGAGTAGACCAGACTTAGAGGCTCTCTTACTTAAACAGGGCCAGTTAATCCTTATTATAACTTTTGTGTTCTTTCCTTCTTTTTCAAGACAACCCCACCTCATGTGATTGGCCAGTTAGATAAACTTCTTAGAGAGGTAAGTCAGTGTATAATGCATACAGTGTGTACAGCTAATAAGCATTCAGGAATGTGAAGAATTTTTCTGAGTAGTCCAAGAAGTTTGCTAAAATTATTTTTTTAAATTTTTTTTAGCTGCATGTAGAAAATATGAATCTTGCTTTCCAAGATGAAAAGTGTCTTTTAGGTATCTGTAATAAATCTGTTTAAGTAGTGCAGGCTGTTTTTATTTAAATTTGAGCTACTATTGAAGGAGTTTACAAGTGTGAGTTGAATGAGGAAAAGGAGTACAGGCAGTTGTTGAATTACAGCATATCGAATTGGGAACATACTGCAGTTTGGCAGCAAGAGTTACTTGAAATAAGTTCCTTAAACCTTTTTTGATGGATTTGGATATTTAAGGAAGCAAAAGTGCATTTGATAAGCATTAGTGACGTTAACAGACATCATCTGTTCTGTGTATGAAACTTTTACTTCACTACTGAAAATTATTTGTTACTCAGTTATGTATAAAAGAACATTTCTAAAGGATTTTGAAGCTTCTAATTTATTTTCATATTTGGATGTTTGTGTAAAATTAGGTTTCAACTTTGGATGGTGTATTGGAAGTTCGAAATGAGCATTTCTGGACATTAGGTTTTGGCACTTTGGTAAGTTATGTCTTTAATATTTTTCTGGCTTTTAAAAAATGTTGTCAGACACTACTTTAATTTTTAAATTTACATAAAGTTAGATATTTCTTCTGAAATATTAACTGTAAAAAAATTTGGTGGGGTCAGTACTCAGTCCTTGTTCTTTATTGCAAAACTTCTCTTCCCCTGTCCTTTACATTTTTTTCAAGCTTTGTTGTTGGTTAATGTTATTAATGTATACTGTAGTTCAGTCTTAAAGCATGCATTTTTGCAACTGTAGAATTTCTTTCATATTTTGGCAGTGAAGAAAATGACAAACAGTAGAAAATATATTTTTCAAAATGTTATGTTAGTGTAAATTGTCTAGGAAGAGAAAAAAAAGCTGTCACACTTCAAGCACCAAAGGTCTACAGTAGACAATAGAATCATGTTTTCAGCATTTTTTGGAGGTGAAGGTAGAAGAAAATAACTAAAGTTGTGTACCAATAATTATGTAAGCTGAAAGAAATGAGGGATATTTTTTTGTGATACAGAGTGATCACACAGAACTTGGTTATTCCTGAGTTGATGCAGGTATTTTGTGACAGCTGGAAAATTAAGACTTAGAATATTTTTTTTGCTGATTACTTCCAGTGTGCCAACCTTCTTAAAACAACAAAAAAAGGCAGCAGTTCTCACTTTCTGATGTAAAAATAGCTTTCAATTCACTGCTCTGCCACTTATGCCTGAATTTGCACTTTGTTCTTTTGAGCCATTTTTCCTCCCCTGTTTTTGCCTTTCCTGCCATCACATGTTGTATTGTATAGTTTGGTTCTAAGACTCACTTTTCCTGAATGATGACCTTGATATGTTCGTAAGAGAGCAACACATTAGGAAAGATCAGAGTGTATCCTGTAATAAGGTTCCTAATTTAGTCAGTAGTCTCCACTGCAAAAGGTCTTGGTGTAATTTCTGCAGGATAATTTCCCTCTTCTTGAATGCATGCAGGGAGTCTTTATTGGAGTAACAATTAACAGCCAAATGGTTTCTATCACTTTCTAGGCTGGATCAGTCCACGTCCGAATTCGGAGAGATGCGAATGAGCAAATGGTACTTGCCCATGTCACTAACAGATTATACACATTGGTCTCTACCTTGACTGTTCAGATTTTCAAAGATGACTGGATCAGACCTACCTTATCATCTGTGCCTATTGCAAACAATATCCTGAACCTTTCGGATCATCACATTATTCCAATGCCTTCTTTGAAAGCTGCTGACAATTTGAACCCTGCTACGTCCACTCCAGCTAAGCCCAGCAGCCCACCACCAGAATTTTCTTTTAACACACCAGGCAAAAATGTGAGTCCAGTCATCCTTTTAAACACTCAGACAAAGCCCTATGGATTGGGCTTTAATCATGGATCTGCACCCTACAGCAGTGTCCTCAATCAAGGACTTGGAATGCCGGGAATGGGAGCAGCTCAAGGATTCAGGACTGGTTTTGCAAATGTCCCAAGCAGATATGGAACAAACGCTCGTGGTCAGCCCCGACCGTAATAAACACCATTATTTATTATACTTAAGGGTATTGACTTAATTCTTTTATTACCCAATTTTTATAAGCATTTGGAATGTCAAATCATTCTGAATGGCTGGGAACAAGTGCATTGTTCATATTCATGAAGAGGTTCAATAGCAGTTCCTTTGCATCAGCAGTAGCCTGTGTAATGCCACAGATGTTTTGCAGACTTAAATACTTTACAAGTAGTTTTTATAGGGTGTCTATTTCTACTCATCTTTTTTATCCACTTTTCTTCATTTATCCAAGAATGTATTGAGATGCAGCACAACTCCATAAGAGAATAAAATTGTGACCAGGTAGCTTTTTTTTTTTTTTCTAATAAGCATTACTTACTAAGTGCTGAATAGCTGAGAGAATAGGAGATGGCAGAAATACAAGTCCCCATTTCCAGAGGTGTTTGATTGCTGTATTAAGCTATGTTTGGGCCAAATCACAATTAGTTTTTGGTTGCAAAAATCAATCAATATTAATGTTGTGGCCATTGTGAAGACAATCTGGCATTTCAGATTGTAATTAGTTATGTGAGACCGTGTTTTTACATTTTTATTGATGCTTTTATAGAAATTTAGATGGTTCTGCAACCATTTTCTAGTTGTAAGTATTCCATATTCATCTCTGGTATTTTTTTACTTTTTGGTTTAACTGCAAAATTATTTAGCAATATACTGGGAAATAAAATACTTAAACCTTAAGATTTTACAAGCAGCTCTTTTTTACAATTAACCCTATTTAGGATACAGAACAGATGACTGTCTTTTCTGAAGCCAGTATTTCAGTTTTAACCATGGAGAGTATTCTATAATTTGATTGTGACTTTGTATTTTCCTTTTTGTAGTTTTTCTGTAGTTCCAGGGAGAAAAAGTTATTTATATTCCAGGTTTATATCCAGAGTACAGATCAGTGATTGCTGACAGTTCGCAGTCGCTGCTGGAGTGTTTAACCTTTGGGGCACTCTTGGAATGAGACCACTTAACTTGTCTCTGCTTTTGCATTACTGATCTACTGTACAGTGAGATGTCCATATTTCCCCAGGGCCTTTCTCAGAGAGAGCACTTTCATTGCTGTTTTCCTTCTCTGCTCTGACAACAGGGAAAAGCCTTTCAGAAATACTTCAGATTTTTTTTTTTTATTCCTCTGTGTGGTATCTCTGTTATACTTAATCCTCTGGACATTCTTCTGCATCTCTTGGTCATGTAGGAATGGGCTGCCCATTCCTGTTGTTCCACTTGCAACTCAGGGTGCTATATATTGGCTTCCACCTTGTTCATCTGTGTGCTGAATCAGTCTCTCCATTTCTGTGAGGTGGTTACATGGAGCTGTAGTATCTCAGGGATTCCAAAGATACTATGTTACCTGAAGATAATGGCTTTGGTAAAGAAATCTTTCTCATGCAGATCTGAGTGGTGAAAACAGCCTTCATATGAATTTCAAAGATCTGTGGCCTCTTCACTGGCTGAGGATTTCTTTTTCTGTTTTTCTTTTTCCCCCCTCCATGACCTGTGTTTCCTGAGCCAGTGCTTGGAGGAGGGAGTCATTCTTGCAAAAGCAAGATGACATTCTGCATGATGGAGATATACCTTGTGGGGATGTTTTAGGCTGAGGGTAGTGTCCATACTGCCCCGGGACAATGTCCAAGTAAGCTACAAGTAGGGAATCTAGTTCTGTACTTCATTTGCAGCCAGAGGGAAAACCTAATTGCTCTGTTAGAAAATGTAATGATGTGGAAAACTTTCACTGTCACTTCATTGTAATCTTTAAATGATTGGCTCTGTTTCTAGGAGGTCAGTATTAACACAGTAATCACCTCTGGTTCGTTATCCTGTCTTTCTGTGAGTCTATTACATGTGTCATTGCTGCATGGAAATTCACAAAGTACAGAACACTTGATTCTCTGTACCTCTTGGGTGCTGAACTAGACTGCACTTTCTACAGCATCTGCAACACCTTGGAGCCAGCAGAATGTTTACAATACACTAATCTTGTGTGGCCTGGTTAAGAATTGTTCCTTACTCCAGTTTCATAATCAAACGCATACCCTTTTTCTGATATTTTCAATACATTGTATTATAATGAATGCATGCTTACTTGTTTTCAGTAGAAAATTAAATCTCCGTTTTATAAAAAATGAAGCTGATTTCTGATTTAAAATGAGAAAGGAGGGTGAGAATCCCAGAATTCTGAGTGCAATATAATCACTTTAACAAAAATACGTTCTTGAGTGATTGTTTACAATATATATCATATGTGCAGATGATAAAGATTCCTTTAGATATTAGAACAGCTCTTTAGCTGCTTTATTGTTATGAATATATTAAGAATATTTGTTAAATCAGCACAGAGTAAAATGTCTCCTTTTATATGAGGAAAATAAAGTCAGTGTAATTCTTAAATGACAAGGAAAAAGTGGTAATTTGTGTACAAGATTTTATGGTTATCTTTCTATAGATATATATTGTTTAAGTGATGCCCTTGGGTGATACTTCAGTCTCAATGAACAGGTATGTCAAGCTTCAGAACTGTTTTGCTGGGTCTACTCCCAGTGTAGACTGGGTCCTTGGAATAATTCTGTAGAAAGTGTTTTTTAATTTTGTCTTTTCTATCTGTGTTTTGCTGTTAGGTAGTCACAATTTAAGTGTTTATTTGGTACGTAGTGAATAAGAATTGCTAATTTATATAATCTTCATTCCTAATGCTAGGAATGCTGTCCCAGCTAGAGACAAAAGAGGACTGGTACTGGCTGTCATTTCTGTCTGTCAGAGGATTTGGCATTTTCACTCCCTTAAGTTGTTCCAGCTGTGGTAGCACAGGATCACATCACTTGTAGGTAAATGCATCCAGCTTTGTGGCATGTACCATTATTTGGCTTCAGATTCTTGTGAGAAACCGCCTTGTGCTGAGACAGAAGGAGCCAGAGCAACTATTACAAGACAACTACCATAATATGGGGGTTTTTTCAGCTTTACATGTTGAGTGGTGGCTCCTGAGTTCATTCTGTTCTGCATTCCCTTAACCCAGGTGGTAACCACAGATACCTTTGGCAGTCAAAGTCAATGACAGCCTTGTGTGGGTGGTAAATTGATATTTATTCCCTCCCCCTTGACTGAGATGTGACAAATCCTTTTCAAGGAGAGAACCTGTGCAGCAATTCTGCTGATTGGATTAGCTGGAGTCCTTTATTGATTTCTATCCCTTGCTGCCACAATCCCAACAGGGAAGGAGAAACTATCCGGGCATAGGTTCTTCAACATAAAGCCTCTCTGAATTCTGAAGTGATTGTCCTGTGCTTGTCCAGGCCCTATGGAGGTGGATATTTAGTCATATTCAGGGTTGAAACTGAGAGTAGAAGAGATACCAGTCCTGGTGTTTTCACTTGTATTTTTTGTTTGCTGGGCATTTTATCCAATAGCTTGTTCTCCCCTGCCTAAGTAGCAATGAGAATCTTCTTTGTACCATGTCTGCTTTCAGAACCTGGCTACTTCAGATTATTGTGGTTTTGAGAGCTTAGATTCTTGGATTCACATGATTACTGGCTTGATGTAAGTTTTTTTCTTCCAGTAATAATTTTTTAAATTAATGATGGATCATATAAATTGCTAAGATGACGACCCTTCCCTCTTTAAGTAAACCTTTCCACCGCTTGCATCCAATTAGGAGATGGCCCTCTTTCCCTGTACCGAAAAACCCCCAAACACAAAACCTGGGGGGGGGGGGGAAGAAAATAAAAAGCAAGCCTTTTCATGTTTTCTTCACATTTTGAGAAACATCATATTACAGCAACCTCTATCTCGTTTCCTTGGACTGAGTAAACATAACTCGAGAGCTGTATGCTCAGACAGTAAAAAGTTAGTGACAGAATTGACATGATTTGCTGTACTACATGGTTAAATTATGGTTTCAACCAAGTCCTAATAGAGATTTTTTAAAAAACAGGCTTTTCCCAGTTAGAAGAACCCTCTGATCCAACATTTCACAATGAAATTCTTGAAGAGGCAGAGTAGCAGTCCACACTACATATGCGTAATGCATTTTTCAGGGGTCCTGCAAAGTATGAAGTGCCACAAGACTTCACCAAAACAAATCAGCCACACTACTTCATGCTTAATATTTCTATATTGAGCCATTCTGTTACGTTTCTTCGCCACTTATGAGGATGCAGAAGGTGCCTTATACTGCTCAAAGTATTCAAACTTCAGAGGATTTAATGTAGTTTTTTGGACTATTTTCTCATGGGCTGAAGTAGAGGAGAATATGATTGCCAAGAGTTCAAGAAACTTTGATATATTTACAGTAATACCTGAAAATAAAGACATCTGTCAAATTTTTTAGAATTTTCATTGTATTCTATTTAAGAAGTTGCAGGTAAGACAAATGGTTCTCATCAATGCTGAAATGATATGCTTTTGTTTCATCTTGAGCTATCAAAACCAGATATAAGTTAATTTTTAGGCTAGCCTGTAATAGTAAAATTCTACAAATTCTCATTGCTGTAAATACATATTTCTGTTACAACTTTATAATATGGGTGTAACTATTGTGTTAGGCTCCAAAATGTTGCTTTAAGAAAATGGTAAAATACAGGCCAAATCTGACATTCTTAGGGAAGAAGTTTGGAGAAATAAAATACTGCCTTTTTTTTCCTCAGTTCATCTTCTACAAGCTTAATATTTTTATTTTTTTCTTAAAATGCTCTCATTGTTTTCTCACCAGTGGAAGCCATAATTCTGTCAAGTAGCTTTTGAATATTATTCTTCTGGCTTTCATTGATCTCATTCCAGGTTTTCTTTTTGCCAGTGTTACACTAAATCTATTGAATGATTCCAGGAAGGAATGTAAAAACACAGAGTTGTTAAATTGGTATATTTCTGGTGCCTAAACCATTGTCTTGCTTTTAATAACATTTTATTTTTGATAGCACTTTGCCTTTAAAGCTGTATTTAGATAAACTGTAGTTTCCAAAGTGATTCACTTTCCTTGTATGATAATTTCTGTTATAGTCTGCATTAAAAACAGCAGGTGGGTGGTGTTTCAGAGGTTTTTTGGGTCAAATTGCGAATGATTCTCACGTGACTGAATGGTGTGTACTGGGGCATTGCTCCCACACACCACCTGATCTTCTGTTTCTATCTCCTGTGTTGCAGTCAGAGCACAGGGAAACCCCCACATACCTTCCTGTTAGCATCACCCCCCACCACCCTTCTCCATCAAAAAGTATCCAGCAAATGACGGGGACAAAACTGAATTTGGGTTATTGCTCTGTTTTTTGGTGGTCAGCTGTCTGCAGAGAAGAACCCTTGCAGCCACCTTTGTAGGGGAAGGAGGAGAGGGACCAGAGAACATTAAAAATCACATCTGTGTGTGAGGAGTTCTAGCAACTCACATCAGCCTGAGGTGGTTTTGTTCAGCCCAAAGTAGAAGTGTGCTATGGTGTGATTTTTGCCTCTTTTGATAGCATAATTTTCGATAGCGGAATGCTGCAAAAGTTGGTCATGCCTTGTAGAAACTGTATCATACAATTAAGTCATGAGGCATTCCCTCCTGGGATCATAATATGTGACCAAAACCAATGATAATAATCTGGAAAAATTCTGAAGTTTTTTTGTTTTTTTTTTTATTCAGAGCTAAAACATGGAAAGATCAAATTCTTTCCAGGCTGAACTAGGTCTTATTTAATGGTATCTTATTTGGCTACATGGACCCTTGGGCCAGGAACAGCTGAATCAACAATCAGTCTAGCAAGAACTATCACATTTTTCTTCACCTTGGTGCTCTCCAATGCTATTAAATAGCAAATGTGAAGGTGAGCAAACAGTAGTGTGAATGGAGTACAATTTGTCGATGTTTTGTCTGTCACAGGTTGAGATATTCCAGTACAAACACCTGCAGGATTTTGTTGAGGTTATCGATAGTGGCTTTGTCGAGGTTTTCTTCTGTGTCCTCCATGGTATGCCATACTCGAGGAAAGGGGGATGGAATCAGATGCAGGACTGGAACCCCTATAAAAAGGAAAGTGAAATTTGGAGAAGAAATACTAGATAAGTTCTTTTAAAGCAACTGATACTTCACTGTTTAGCAATAGTCAGGTAACTACTCAATAAGCTTCCTTTATAGGGTGAGTCACTGCAGCTTCCTTTTATCTTCTCTTGTTTTGATGTTTGTGACTGCATCCCATCATTAAAGAGTGTGTTGTGTAAAGTTACCACCTTCCTTTCCTTTGAATACTTTTCCCTCTTTTTTTTCTTTTTTTTTAAGTAATCTGTAGCTACTTCTTGTTGGTTTTTTATTTTTTAGATTTTTGGCATTGTGTGTTTAGGAGCTACAGAAGGACAGAAAAATCACTGCAGCTCCTCAAACTGAAAACTGATTGTCATGATTTTTCTGAAAGTGTTAAGGCTGAACATTTTTTGAGGCATTTTTTTAGTTCTCTACATAAATGGCAAAATGGGTGTCTTATTTTTACTCTGTAAAATAGTGCTGATATTACTCTCAGATAAAGGAACTTCCACTTGAAAGAACTATATCACTGTGTATATATGTACACATCAAGCCACCTATATGTACTACAACTCTTAGATAAAAGAGGAATTAAGTCAGTCTTCTGCTTTCCGATTGCTTTTGGGGAAGAGCATTGTTGTTTTTTTTTTCCTCAGCCTCTTTCCTGTTTTACTTTTTCTCTGATTTTTCAGCAGCATACCACTAAGGTATCCATTTTTTTCATTAAGTGTTATGTCAAAGCTGTAAAGTTGGATTGAGAAGCCTCAAGTTGGGGCAAATAAGCTTGAAAAACAGGAGCATATGCAATTTACTAAATGATGCATTTCTTACTGAACACATACTTCAAAATATAAGAATTTCCAGCACCTCTTAATAAAAATGGAACGTGATCATCTTCAACCAAGCCTCGATGTGAAATACTCCGGAAATACTGATTTTCAAAACGGTGGTTCTTCAGCAGATTCATGTTGTGTAGCTTTTGCTCTGTAATGCACAATGAAAGTGATTATTACAATTTTTGGTCAATGAGGCATGTTAGCACATTTGAATTATTTTTCCTCTCACATGGAAGCTTTTTCCATCAAATAATAAAAAGGCAGTGGTGAGTGACTTTTGCATTTGTTCAGTGCTTGAAAGACCTCAAGATTTGTGCTATTACCATAACTTTATAGAAGTGAGAACTAAAACACAGAAGTGAAGCAGTTGCCAAGAGTCACAGAGTGACAATCAGTCATAAAATCTGTTTTGTTACTTCCAGATGTCAGAGTCTTCCTCAACTGTTTTATTAACTATTTATTAAGTATCAAAATCTTCATATGGGTTTAAGATGAACCAAGTTTCACATTTACATTATCAAATATTGTTACTCTAAACCAGCAAATTAATCTAAAAATCTGATTTACAGGACTTGATACATTCAGAAACTACTCACTAGGTTTTGAAATTCATTCAAAGCCCATATCCTTCTGCTTACCAATTGCTTGAAGCCTCTGAAACCAACGAAGAGTGTTCGGAAAATAATTGGGAAAGACTGGGTTTGGTGCACCAATTAAATCCAGTAGTACAAACAGGTCCTACAGAAGGAAGAATCTTTAGTACAGAACACTTTCCTACAATATCAGCTTCAGCAATGAAACCTCTTGGTTCCTGTATAGGTCATGAGCAGATCTTTACTAGCTCTGGCCAAAGATCTGGCTTTTCTACCATGGTGCTTGAGAAGAATTCAATAGCAGAATCTGGTTCCAATCTGATACACTTTGCTGTCTTTCCAAGGAGGGAAAAAATTGGCTGTTTCTCTGCTCCTCGAGCTGAAGCAAGGCTGCATAGCTTAGTGTGCAATTTGTGTGTTGTATCTCTTTAAAAGAAAAACGAGTAGGTGGGGAGAAAGAAGAGGAAATTGCTTCTTCCCCTGAGAACAACTAAGTCTGTCAAGGGAAAGACATTTTATGAGTCACAAGGAGCAGTGACACAAGAGAAGTGCCTCAGCAGTAAACAGGGAAAGTAGAAGGGAACAGACAACCAGAATGTTAGTAGGAATCAAAGGAAAACAGAGGTTGCTGTAGCTTAGTACTGAGCTAGGGGAGATTTGTTCATAGGCCAATACTGTTTGTGTTCTTTCCTTATCACTTTGAATTGTCTTTTCCTGAAGAAGGAGGGTATCCTAGTTTATATTCTAATAAATTTTTGTATTTTGATTTTTCTATGATTCCTCCTCATACTTGTATGCAGCAGGTCAAATCACCTGAAAAGCTCTTGCCAATTCTCTCGTATTTAGTAATTTTTCCAGAAGCCTGCCCCATCCTTTAACTTTAGTGGGGTTGTGGTTTCTTTGGAATTTGGTCAGTTACCTACTAATTAAATACTTTTTAAATGCCACTTACTATCGTTCATTAAGGAGGTGAAAGCCACTTACTATGCCCTGCAGCTGGTTTGTGGTTGTTGAACCAGGTGGGTGTGGAGTTGATACCATTTTTTGAGCTAAGTGTTGAGATCCATAGAGGGAGTCAGAAGGGGACCATCGAACAAAGGCTTCCTCACCATCAAAAAAGATGAGCTGAAGTGAAAGGTCTGGTCTTGATGTTGAGCTGGCCTGTTGGAGGAAGTTAAAAGTAAAATAACTGATTCTGGCCAGAACATTAAATACATGGCAAACACTGCATCATATAAGGTGTATTTTGAAGGGTCTCTGTGCAAACCTTCCTTTGGCTGTTACTATGGTGTAGTAGTGGTAGTGATCTGTCAAGGTAACTGTTATTTATCTGACACAGTGACACAATGTCCAGTCTCATATAATTTTGGTTCTGGATAAAAAAGTTTCATTTCTGACTTTGGAAGACATGAGCTGAGTGTTGAGACAGGTCTCCAAAACCAGGTAGCAGCAATGTTATCTCAAGTAATGAGATGTGTCAGTAACAACACCTGATGGGAGTGCTAATCTTATTATTTGATTGCATCACAAGGATTAATATAATTGCTACAGCTGTGCATCAGTGGAGGTGAAATAAGTATTTGTCAAATTGATGGTTCTTTGAGACCCTCCTTTTTATTCAGGGCAACTTGAAATTACTGAGACAACTGTACTGGTGCCAAAGCAAAGAGTGGCTATGTCAGATAAGTCTTTCCCTTTCAACAACTAAAAATATAACAGCACTACAATCTGAGAATATATATGACAAATGTCATTTTGGTCACAAAAAAGACATTTTTATAAAATTTCTTCTCAATGTAGGAGTCTACTATCTGAAGCCTTGTTTGAACTGTCAGCATTTCCTAATAATCCACAGCACAGGAAATCCCAGTCTGGCTCCACTAAATGAACAGTTTTGGGAACTGTGGTCTTGACAGTTGCTATAAATATTTTAACCCCTCTATGAATTAACACTACTTCAAGTAAAATTGCATTATGTGGTTAAAAAGGTGGGGTCACTGGCAGCAGTCATGTCCTGTATGGGCAACAGCTCCCAAATAGCTGGAGCTGATGCAATAGAAACAGAAGTTGAAAGCTTCTATAAAATGCTGCTCACGCAGGCAAGGTGGTATTGATTGTGCTCACAGTGGGATATTGATTTCTCTAATGGCAGTGGTTTGCTGCCCTTTGTCCTTTGCACATGACAGAGCTCTGTGGACAGCAGTCATTTTGCATTACATTCTGGAGAAAGCTGTATCAATGCTATTTGAGTTTTAGATTGCTATTACTGCTTAACGCATTTTAATACTACACAGAGATGTCTTTGTCCATTAATTTTAAATTTCTATACAACTGGAGAAGCATCAAGATAAAAATCACAGCTTCAAGTCAAAGAATAAAGAGATTTGGCTGAAATCACAGCAAAGTCTGTTGTGCTACCCTAAGCAGAGCAAAAACATCATACCTAATGTATTAAGCATATGGATCCCAAAATATATTTTGTTAACAGACTGTAAAAATGGTGGCCTGTGCAAAGCATTTGCCTTGTTGTCAAATGCTGTCATCTTAAATGACAAAAAACCCAATTTTCATTGTAAAATACTGTATTCATAGTGAAAAATGCCAGTCTTTAAAGTCAGGTGCAGGTTGTTTCATAAATAATCACCAGGCAAATTTATTGTAAATGAAGCTTCTGAATGAAAGCCTATGTATTACAGGAGTGTTTAGTTTTATAATTAAAAATATTGGCACATTCCTAATCTTCTCATTCTTAAATAATCACATATCAGAAGGCACCAAATCAGTTTCTGGAAACTGCTGTCAACAAGTAATCCTAATACCTGAGCTGAATGTACTCCTGACAGTTTGTAGAGTGTCTCTCACATTTGAGAGACCTTTTCTTGTAAAAGCTCTGTAAACGTATGAGAATTATTTTTCTGTAAACAGCGAATACGGAACCAGTAGATGGCACTGGTGAATCTGTAATCCCACAAATTTGTAACCCTACAAGCTTCAGGAGTTTGTAGGCTCAAGAAATTTTTGTGCATGGTAGCTGCAGCCCTTTGAAGCAGATTTTCGTAGCATAGGTACTACAGATTGGTAGCATTATATTTCTTTCATAAATAAAGTTTCAGATTGGTTAAAAAAAAAAAAAGAAGAAGAAGAAGAAGAACTCAAAATCCTTATGGGTTGAAGAGACCTGAGTGTGACTCTTCTGCACAGTAATTAGTTCACCTGAGTCTCATGGCAGAATACAACAGAGATTTCTGCAGGATTGAAAATGCTACAAAACTTTTCAATGACCCTAGATGTTGCTGAATATGATAGGAACTTCTGAGTAGGCTCCTGTGCCTTTTAGATAGAAAGTAGCATTCCATCTTTCCAAGTCTATGAAACATCTATTATTCATGTATCATTTGTTATGTTTATATAGATAACTTTTAGATATCTGCCCTTTTTATAAGAAATTTTGATGTGATAATGTTCTTTAGAGTAGTAGATACTGATCTCTGTTTGTTCTTGGAGTCAATGGGAGATGTATTACAGGCACAGCAATCAGAGAACCCAGCATGCAGGCTATGGAAAAGAATGTGGAAATACCCTGAGGCCTGTTGCTGTTGGAAAGGCAAATGAAACAAAAAAAACCTACCTTGATTAACTGAAGCTGGTTATCCAGGGCACGTGCCAGCTCCAACATCATAGCACAAGGCACAGCTGAATCAGTTGCTCCCACAAACACTCTGTCCTGCCATTGCTGTCCAAAGAATTTTGAGTCGTAGTGGCAGGCAAGTACGAGATGGCGTTTTGCAGAGGGGTTGAGAGTGCTGATAATATTTGAAAATGTTTTATAGCCATACGGTGTGTATCTCTGAAAGGTGTCTTCTTCAATTTCCCAACCTGCCTTTAATGCTTGGAGACGGCGCTTGATGTGCTGCAATTATAAAAAACAATCAGATTAATATTTCTTGCTTCAGAAAGGTTTTGCAGACGAATTGTCATTAGCTAATTTATAGTGGTTCTTAAGCTTATTTCTGTAAGTTTATGGAATTTTCAAGGATAAACTCTATAGCAGAAAATGTAACATCACTGTATAACTTTGCTACCTGGCGAGCCTTTGACTGACTCATTTGCTTTTTATTTCTTCCTTTTGACCCTTGGCTTTGGAGTATGGTGTTTTGAATTACTGCCAATTATTAAGACACATTAAGATCTTGATCTCTGAAGTTTTCTTTTTCAGGTGTAACAAGAGCAGATTTAATGTTAACATCTTCAAAGCTTAACTCAGATATGCCCTTAAATTTAAAGTCAGAATTGGCCGCAGAGACCTTGTTGTGGCTGTTCAGACAATTTCAACATAGAGATGCCACAGCAGCATAAGGAAAGAAAAAAGCTGTTTGGTTTGGCTGCGTTGGGTTTTTTAACTTCTGTGAGAAATCTGCCTTTCAAGTGACATAAATTGTTTACAAGGCCATAACAGATAGGTAGATTTCATTAAATTAAAGAAAGAATTAAACATTTCAGAACACTGTTTTAAAAATTAAATTCTGTAACTGTAGCTTAAGTGAAGATAAGAATCAAGACAATCTATAAAAAAAATAATTAATTTTTGCTATCTTCCTACCTAAAGACAATACTCATAACAACCCCAGCTATTCTTCAGCCATAGTTCTGGCTAACTCATACTGAAGGGACATCTCTTTTTCTCTGTTGAGCAACTTATTTTTATGGGTCCCTAGAGTGCAGATTCCTCTCTCCGTAAGTAAACATTAGAAAAAGCCTCTGAGGGGAGAACAGACTATGAAGACTTGTTCTGCTCTTAGTGAAGAATACTCCACTCAGTAGGAATATTGCCATAGATTTTAGGGCTAGAACAAGCTTCCATTTTGTTTGTGGTCACCCTCTGAAAGCCTTTACAGCACTGTGTGGTCTATCAGCTATCAGCAGGCAGACTTAAGGGTGTCTCTTAAGGATTAAGAAGACTATATAAGCCTGGATGGCATTCCCAGTAGCCTTTTCCCTTAAAGGAGTCTGATGCTTTTTGTGTCTCAGCAAAGAAGTGTCATCCATTTCCAAGTCCATTATTGTGTTTTGACAATAGAAGACTCTTCTTTTTTTCCTTTGGTGTGGGGTCTAATTTAATACACGCCGTTATCTTGTACCAGGATGACCATCTTTTGAACATGATCTGTGGTCTTCTAGTCTAGGCTCAGCTGTATTTTTGTTTTTCTTCCTTTTCCCTCTTTCATTTGTCTGCCTTCCAGAGTATCACTAAAGAAACCACAAAACGAAATCTATAGAGACATGTGCGCACGCACACACACACACATACACACACACACACAAAGCATAAAAAAGGCTGCATTTTTCCAGTTTACAGATTTCACAGTGGCAAATAAATTTATTGTAATTATGGCTGTCTTAGAGCTGTTGATTCAGTGTCTGAAGGGTAGGTGAAGGCTAGTGAGATGATGTAAATGTCTTGTAGTAAACTCAGCTGTACCACTGTGCATCTCCTGCTTGGCTCATGTAATCCAGAGCCAGCATGGACTCTGTCCTGAGGGTGCCCAGGCTGTGAGTACAGAGCAGAGGTGCTGACAGGGCAGCAACCCACTTGTGTGGTAACTTCTTGTGGCTAAAAGACAATGTGCTGGAGTCTTTACTGCCTTGGGGACAGCTGCAGCCTGGCTGTGTTAGCCCAGCACTAGGACACTGCTGTGCTTGGGCTGGCAGAGCTGGAGTGCTTTGTGGCCCAGGGCTCCACTTTGTTGTGCTGACCATTCCATCTGCCTGCCCCTTTGGGCCCCTCTGACCCCCTTTGGTGTTGATTTGCCCATCTGAAGCAACACTCCAGGGCACTGTAACAGCACAGGGCAGGGCTTCTCCAGAAAAAGTGGCAGAGTGTCATTTATTTCATCCCTTGCATGGTCTCAGGTTTGAACCAGTGACCAAAAATCTGCTCATGGAAAGGAAAGGACAACCACTGTGTTGTACTTTGGGTACCAAACCTGGGGCAAACTTTTTAATTTAAAACATGATTTAAAAAAAAAAAGACTTCTTTTTCATGGTGCTATGAATTCCTGGGAAATAATGTCAGCTAATGTACCAGCTGTGTCATGTAGGCACTATGCAGTCTAGACTTGAACAATGATAGAGTTCATCCTACTGAATGAAAGGAATGTGACTGCAACTTTTGTGGGACTGTCTCTTTAGTGGGAGTCACCAAAGGTGTTACCAGAATATTAATATTGATATTGATATTAATATAATAAAGATGTTTTTAGAGGTTTTCAGGAAGTGTTGTCTTACCTCTCGCACAATGTAACTTCCTGGTGATCCCGGGTATCTTTCTATCAGGATAGGGCGCAAATCATTCTCCCACATTTCAGAAATATCTGTGTTGGCCACAATGTTTTGAATAGCATCAGAACCTAAAATTCTTGGTTGGTGAGAATACTGTAGAAGGTAGAGAGAAGAAAGACCGCTGTAATTATTACTAGACCTTTTTAACCACACCTTTCTTTACAATTACAATGACGTGGTATATTGTGCTACTTGGATTTACTCCCAACAAAAAGTAATTAAAAAAACCTTTTCACTCAGAAATGATTTGCTTCTCTATCTTTCATTTCCATGCAAAATAGGCTAGTATTAAAAATAAGGGAGAAAGTTTTACCTACCACCTAGCTGTAGAACCTCAACCTATGAATGGGTTCTCTGTTTCCTAATATCTTAATTCTACATGTCATGTCTGCAACCACACCACCTTCAGCTGAGGTTTCTGTTGAGACAAACACCAGAAGCTTTGTTTCTGGTAGGAAAACTATCTGGCTTTATGCTCTGTCTATGTTCTAAGATGCAGCACTGCAAAGAAATGGCAAAGGTAACTTGCTCCAGGGGGAGCAGCTGTGTCATTGTGGCCTCTGCCACAGTGGCAGAATGAGTGTGACTGCACAGAATGCTGTGGCTCCTTTGGGGCTGGCGGGGGCATTCATCAGCTTGGTGACACACAGGTTAACAGGGTTAACCTCAGAACCGACAGCTTGTCTCCTGTGACAACCACCAGAATTGAGCTACCTCCCAGTGACTTCCTTTCTGCTCCCCAAGCAGGCTCTTGGGGCTGTATCAGGTGACCCAGAGTGCTTGAGGCATCCTTGTGTAGCTGGCAAATGCACTTCTTTGATGTGCAAGAACCCTGTGAACTCTAGAGTGGCAGCTGAATGCCAGGTGGGATTCCCAAGGACATCTGACGTGCCCTTTTGTACACCAGGTTTGAACCTACCCAGTCTCTAGCAATTGTCTCAGAAACTTCCTGAGCCACTACTGGTTTTATTTCAGGCACTATCATATCCATTTCTCATTTATATCACAGGGTCTCCCCTCAGCTCTTGTCTTTCTCCTAATAAAAATTGCTTTGTTTATTTGTTATTTGATCAGAACTGTCTCACATGACTGATCAGATTGCTGTCCTTCAGTGTACCTTGTCTGTGTCATCCCTCCTGAGATGAACCAAAGGAGAGAAACTGGAACATGAACACACCATAGTTTATATTCTAAGTATAAAAATGGTATTTTTAATTGCATTCTTTTGCTTTCTTCAAACTGTTTAACAGCTGACTTGCTTTTGGGCTGCTCCTGCATCAAACCAACATTTTCATAAATATCTGTAGTCTAACCCTAACATTGTATGTGTTAACAAAAAATAATTCACTCTCCTTTTCTACTCATGTGTCATTTCACATGTGTCTGAAATAACACCTAAACCCATTACCTAGACAGAATGTGAACTGACCTCAAGAGTCAGGTATCTTAATGCATGTCATCTTATTATTCTAGGTGATGAATATTGTTAAAAAATGGGGGCTGCTTCACTATTTTACTTCTTTTCTACTTTGTGTTTGTACAAGCAAGTACGAGCACAAGTATATTCCAGACTTCACTGTAAACATTTAAATCTATCCTTCTCTTGTTTCCTAGCTAGTTATCTCCGTGTGAACCTTTCCTCTAATTCTTATTAAGTTTACTAGTGAAATTAAGCAGAGAGGTGACATAAAGACACTGAATCTCATTGTGTCAATTTTAATACAGTGCTTAAAGCTGAATTTTAAGACCGTAAGGACACCAAATTTTAGGATGGGCAGTTAACATTTTTAATGCTAGCAAATTTAGACATAGATTAAAGAAAAATTGCATTTCATCTGATATAAAGGTGAACTTTTGACAGTTTGGAAATTGTACCATGGAAGTTGTAAAACAGTCTTTTGAAATACTAGAAGTTTAGTATGATGGAACTTAGACCAGTGTAGGAGAGGCACAGACATGAGAAGATGTATCAGGGAGCTGTTTGGTTTAGGAGGAGCAGGCTGTAAGGGGAGAGAGAAAAGCCAAAGCTGTGCACTTCAGAAGAGTGTAGGAGGACAATTTAATTAAGGAAGTTCAGAAAATATGTCTGCAGTTGAACAAGTGAAGAGCATGCCTGGTAATTGGGGTCATTGAATCACTTGGCAAAGAAACCTTATTAAAGTAGAAATGCACGAAAATACTTCAGAAGAAAGGAATCAATTTCTACTTTTAATAATGGAGATATCTTCAAATTTGAGAAGTGAGAGGAACTACAAAAGTGATTATGAAATAAAAGAGAAGCAAAATAAGATTTGTAAGTGACTCATTCTTCACAGTGTTGGTCAATCCCTATTTTGCCACAACAGGGAGGCAGAACAATTGTATTCATGACAGGGCTGTCACTAAGCCTGTTGTACCAAGCTGTATAAAACTTCAAGTTCTGCAAGTATTGTGTGTAATAGAGATGTGTTATGTTACAGGTATATAGTCCACACATGAGCTATATATATTATATAGTGAGCTATACACGTTTATTAATTGTAAGATACAATTAATAGAACAGAGTGACACAGTATCTCATTAACAAACAAGCCAACATATCCTTGAATTGCCGGGGGGGGGGGGGGGCGTGAATAAAATCAAGGAGAAAGGGAATGACTAAGGGGAAGTGTGGAAAGGTGTGAGGGAAGCTTAATTTTACCAGCTTGTCCTGGACTCTGATCTATTGGAGAAGAGAATAGGTCACTGGATTAGTGGGATTCAGTTGCTTCTTGCTGAACTTTGACTTCAACTCTTCTACAAACACTTGGGGAAGGGCCATAGAAGTATATTTTCCATTCGGAAATTCCTGAAATGTTTAGTTGAATGTGATTTGCAGTTCAATGCTCTCCTATGTTTCACGTGGGTTAATTCTTTATGAAGAAAACTATGTTGATGTTTCACAATGAACCACTAAGAGCAGCTACATAGATAAATCTGTGGCTTAAAGCTTACCACTGTTTAATTAAACCTTATCTTGAGCTTCCTTTTTCATTAGTTCACACACCACTCTAAATTAGACAAAATATAGTATGGGTCTACAACATATTAGAGCATTATATCTCTTCAAAACAATTTTGTACCAGCTATCAGCACCTTGCCTACTTGTTTCTCCTAGGTACGTGTGCATTGCTGCTGGAAGAGCTATTTGTCTCCTCAAACTAAGTCACTGTCCTCTGACTCACCATAATCACAATGGGGGTGCATAGAATGCTACAAAGACTATAATTTCAGATTTTGATATGTCCTGTTTGTCTCTTATCCTATTTGGGTCTCCCCTTAAATTCACCAACTGCCCCTGGCAAAGCTTATCCCCCTTGCTGCCCGGTCCCAGGCGGTGCGAGCCGACAAAGCCCAAAGTGTGAAGAAGATTTGCTGTCTGCAGCCCCCGAGCTGGGGCTGACAGGGAAGCCATGCCACCCTCCTCACCTGCGGGGCCGCGCCAAGGGTGACCCAGCCCGAGCCCTCGCTGGCGGCCAGGGCAGGAGGGATGAGGCTCTCCCCCCGCCTGCCCG
>JAHLSL010000012.1:214975-263497 GCA_025920805.1 Petroica traversi
CCGCTCGGTTCGGGCAGCCCGAGCGGGAGGGACAGCGCTTGTGGGCGAGCGCAGGCGGCTGCGGAAGGGGGCAGAGGGGCTCCCTGCAGAGCCCCCGTGCCTCTCTGCTTTTTGAGGTGTAGGGTCTTTTTTCGCATAAATAAAAATGCAGGATTGTAGGCTGCACGTTGGTTTCAGCATCCCCTTACTCGATTTGCTGTTCGGAAGAGCTCTGTCCTCACTGCAAAACAAGCAGTCTCTGCCGCTTTCCTTCCACAGACAGATACGTTCTTTCCTATCAAGTAGCAAAAATAAACTTCTTCAAAGGCATGCATGCAAATGCACATGGTATCAAAAGCCTTTGTCAATGCAGATGCATCGTGCTTTTGGTAAATATAATTAACGTTCTAATTAGGCAGCTGTAGGTGAGCTTTCACAGGGTGTTTTCATCCTGTGAAATTAAGTCTAAATTAAACTTGCCTAGTAGACTCATTAATTCTTTCATATCATAAAGCTTTTCTGTTCTCTATTATGTTGGTTTGGCATTGTTTCTTGTAATTCAAATCCACCCCTAAGGCTTCGTATTTAGTGTCTCTGGTATCTGTGAGAGGTAAGGGAGGGGAAAGCAGTATGCAGAAAACAAGTCATCTTCAAGCAAACTTGAAGGCGCTGTGAAGCTGCTTTCTTGAGAAAGGTGCTTAAATGTTACTGTTGCTGTCCTTACTCTTCCTATTTATTACTTTCATCTGTGTCCTGTTTAGCGTGTTCTTTAAGGCAGAAGCTTCTTTTCAGGTGCTGTTACTAAATGTCCAGCAAGTCTTATGTATTTGAAGACAAGAATTTCTAGATACCTGTGCTGAAAATCCAGAAGTATCAATTTGCTCTCTCTTCCAGAGGCCCTGTTAGGAATTTTTGTCACAGTACCAAGAGCTTATTTGCCTTCCAGTACTGCGCTTTGTGCACCTCTCTTTCTTTATGTACCTTTCAGAATGCAGTGATGGTGGGGTTTTCAGCTTTTACACTGGTAAATACCAGGAGTTCATAGTGTGTTAATAAATGGACTGTATTAGCAGTTCTCAGTCTTATTTCTGGGAAGGACAGATTCTACTGTGTGCAATAAGATGTAGCATTTCTCTTCTGAAATTTCATTGCAAGAGTAAATTACTGAGATTTTTTTTTTTAACATAAGGGAAGGAAAAATATGGGAGCTTACTGATTTTGGTGTCCTGTATGGTTCAATGCTCCTTAAAAACTGTTAGCAATATGTAATATCTATCTATTTGGACCACTTTTGCATTCTTGGAAAACTTTTCCTGTAGCAGAAGTTGCATGAAGAATCTAGAAATTAATATTTTCAAACATTTCAGCTGCCCATGAAATACTTGAAATATTGAATCAGGTAGCACAGCATCTTGTAACAAGTGTCTCAAGCCCATGCTCTTGAAATTATTTATTTTCAAAGGTTTTAGCTGACTTGCTTTTTTAATTAGACGCAAGAGTATTAAATGATTTAATTTTTTTTCCAAAGGAACCGATGCTCAATCATATGCTCTGCATGTCTTCCTATAGTTACGAGTTTGTGCAAGTTATTCTTCAGCTTTTTTGAATAACAGTATTAAAATGATATTCTGAATACGTGCTGCTGCATAAAGTTTGAGTTTTTATCTTGTATTTTTTTTGACATTTCTATAAATTTAGTGAATTTCCTTCTCTACCCATCAGCTTCTCAATATAGATGTAGAGAGCAGAGCTGTGTTCTACTGCTCCCTCCTCCTACCTTCTTTGTTGTTTTCCTCTTAAGTGCTAAGTGCTTTGCTCTGCTAAACTGTCATTAATTAGAAGTTGTGGTAACGTTGGTCAGTTCTAGATCTGATTTTTCTCTGTATCGTACATTGGGAAAGCAGATAAGTTTCACTTATGAGTATGGAAAGCTTCTAATGTAACACATTTGAGTAAAAGGAGTTGGTATTCTGCTGCATAAAAGTAGAGTGGTTATGACGTGGGTATGTGACTTTATGCATTTCATGTGAAATAACAACTTTATCTTTTCCCCTGCAGGCAGAGTACAACATTTCAAAATGCTGGAGATTATCTGGGTGATGCTAGAGATTACGTTTAATGTGATTGTGCCTTCAGACATTCTGCTCCTACATTTCATGAGCTAAAATATTTTATAAAAATGAAATCTGATCTCTTCATTGATCTTCAAGTTCACCGTGTCCTGTGAATTCAGAGAAGACTTTCTGAAGGAGGAATAGCTTCATCACATACGTGGACTTCTGTTGTTGCTCAAGGATACGCTTTTTTTTTCATTGTAAAAGGCTAGCTGCATGAAGATGAATCTTCATTTAAGATATGATCTGTGTAATTAGATGAACAAGGATACTTCTAATGAATTGTCAACATCTATTTCCATCTGTTGTTTTTTAATAAAAATGAAGGACAAGTATAAAACATCAGAGCTGATGTTTGAGGCCTTTATGTAAGCCTCTGTGTCTGGATTGGTGCTAAAGGACAGGCAATCTGCTTTTGATCAGCTGATTGTAACTGCAGAAAGAGAACCTTTAATTTAAAGTAACTTGCAGCTGTAATTATTTTACTCTTTGGCTTGCACCGAATGAAAGGGAAATTTAAGTTTTACTGGTCAGGAGCATTTTACTGAACTAAGAAAGGGAAACTTACATTATCCTTGTTTTCATTTCAAACCAAGAACCAATAAAGTATTTTTCTTAGAATTTGACTGCTAAGGAGACCTCGGCAGAGTAAAGCAAGTCCGATGTCAGCAAACGACTCTTCTCCCCCATCCTTACAGAAGTTTTCCCCACCCACGTGTCATGCTGCTGCTCCACAGACCCCAACTTTGTCTTCAAGTCCCCAGTCGGGGCTCTCCAGTCGACTCTCCAATGGCAGTTTCAGTACCCAGAGCCTCACCAACTCCCGAGGCTCTATGCATGGCATCTCCTTCCTTCTGCAGATTGGCCTCACTCGAGAGACTGTCACCATTGAAGCTCAGGACCTGTCCCTCTCTGCTGTTAAGGACCTTGTGTGCTCAATAGTTTACCAGAAGGTATGGTATGATGCTACCAAGCAACAACTTCTGCTGATGGCAGCAGTTGTTTGCTGACAGGCTGTTTAGTAATAGCAACTGAGATATGCCAAGAGTTTGGTACAGTGACAAAGATATGTGTTGGGTATTTACAGTTAGGTACAAAGAAATTTTGGTAACTCCCAAGGGAGAAACTTGTAATTCAAAGGGACTAAACCCTCTAACTTTCTCACTTGTGAAATGTAGTAAAAGAAGATGCAGTTGTAAATTTTCTGCTAGATTGACTTTTCACAATATGGACAGTTTTTTCCTTTCAGCAGTTGTCACTGATATCTTAGGTTTTTTACTAGCTTATGCTTGCTACTGTTGAGGAATATTCTTGGATCTATATAGCCAGCTGTAGTGAAAGGACCAATTGTGGCTACAGACATGCATTGCAGGGTCACATACTTCACACTAGCTTTTCTTTCTATTTCTAGTTAATAATTAAAAATCCCACCAAACACCTAATAATGTCTTAGTATTGTTTTTCTGTATACTGAATGCATGTATTACTCTTATATAGCAATGTAATTTCAGTTAGAAGAGGGTTGAGCAAGAAATAAAAGAACCTTAGTGAACTGTTCCATTGTGTCTTGGCTACCCTGTTACAAATTCTGTTTCTCTAGAAAGAAAATAACAAAAACCATATTGCTGGTTTTGCATCCAGATTTTATCTTTAGGTGAGGAAGGTTAGATCCCAGGAAGCAGCATGAAAAGAAGTTAACAGTATTTCATAAAATAAGAAATAATTGCTATTTTCTGTCAAGGTCAGGTAGGGGTGAGAGGAAGGGAATTACCTCCATGTCTTTCATTGTTGTAGTAATTGTGATATTTATTGTTGGTTAGTTTTGTTATATAATTCTTTTTCTAATAGCCTGAAAAAACATAAGCACATTATGTGTTATTTGCATATGCTTGTTTATCTTTTTTTTCCCATCTCATAACTTACTGTGTCTTTCATATTCTTATGAGCTAGTTGTCTAACAAGCCAATTTCAAAATAACTTCCAAAATGTAATTCATCATGTTAGTTCCTTTCTGAAGAGATGAGTTATTTGGGTCAACTTCTTTTTTTTCATGTACCGTGCATGTTAGGTGTACCTTTATGCAGCCATTTTAGGGGCTGCTTTTTCTTTCTGTATCAGCTCCTTCTCTTTACATCTGCCTATTTCCTGTCTTCTGTCTTAAAGAAAGATGAAAACAAGTACATTCACATTACTTTTCTCTTTACCTTTCTGTTTTTTCAACAGGCTCAGCTAAACCTTTAACTTGAGGTCTTGTTGCAGCTCAGACTTCTTACATATTAAGCCTAATCTACTGCAAAACTGATGAGAATTTCGTGATCAGTTTTCCTTTTTGTCTGGCTTTGCTGCAGTTTATGCTCTCCTGCAGCTGATGCTACCAGAAAGTGACTGCTCAGTGAAAACATGTTGGCAGGCAGCAAACTGATCAGGAAACAACCTCATGTGTGGTGGATTCATCTTTCATAAGTAGTTTTGCAGCTAGTGCACGAGTGGCAATATTCTCCCTGTACTCTCTATTTGACAGCAATATGTCCTGCTGTGACTTTTTTTTCTCTTGGATCTGGTGTCTGTTGCAAGACTGTTAAATGTTCTAGGGTTGGTATATACCTAATGTGAAAATAGAGAACTGCATTCTTGTCTATGGTCATGCAAATAGTTGCTGTTTTTTCCATTTAAAAACTTTGAAGTTGCTGAGTGTGCTGTTGAGATTCAATAATAATTGATAGCTTTTCTTCTTGTTGAGTGTTATCTTTACTGGAGTTAAATAGACATCTCCTTATTTCAAAGTCGCATTTCAGGCTTGTATTCCTCTTCTTGAACAAAATAAAACTTTGAGGAGTCCTTCTTCACTTACTTGAGAGCTTGAAATGCCTGCCTAACTGTATTTGAGGCTACAATTACAGTATCAAAAAATGTTAGAACTCTTTTGTGTTTCCTGCTTCAGACACTGATGTTCAGTGTAGCTTGGTTAGGTTTTTCAGAAGGGTAATTAGAAGCAGCATCAGCAGAACTGAAACTAAAGAGGCATGTGTCTGCAAGGAGAGCGAGATGAGTAATGCAAATATTTGGTGTGTCTCTTAGCTCTCTTACAGATGTTCTGAACATCAGGAGATGTTTTTAAAGTGTTTTTCTTCAATTTTTTTCAAGTTTAACGTTAAGTTTGGGGGATGCTGTGTTAGAGTTATTGTGTACTGGAATGTTTAATAGAAGTCCTCAGTAAACACAAACTTTAGACTTTATAGGGATGCTTCAGAAAAATTCTTACTTATGGTCTCCAGTGCATTCATGGTCTTCTCTGTCCATTCCTTATCTAGGTTACTGTGTATTAAAGTATCAGACATACAGTTCTCAGGGGCAGTCTGACACATATGGCTGGACACATAAGCTGGACACATATGGCTGCTGGAACAGAGGGACAGTGTTTAGAAGCAGAAAAACTTGCAGCAGGTAGACAGTGTGTCCTTGCACAATGATGAGATATTACAGGGGCAAGTTCTTAATCCTATTCTATGTTGGAATACTGTTTCTTCATTCCTCACATGAGAGGACACGAAGTAGAACAAAGGGATTATTCACTTAAAACTAGAAACTCGCATGTGGTGATGCTCCACTTCCTGCAAACTGAGAATTATGTAGGGCAGCATGCTATAAATGCTGTATACTAGCTTACCTAATTTTTTTCTGGTTAGAGCTATAAATGAAAAACATTTGATTATTGTAGTATTGCTTGTGCTATTACTTGTGTATGATCAGTACCTGCAAGATTTGTGGTAACTTTTTCAGTAAACTAATGAATCTTTACTTTTATGTTTCTGCAACTTGTGTATCTTTTTTGGTCCATAGACCTGTCCTTCATTGTTTTCACTTTAAGTCATGCTCAACATTCTCCTTCTCTATATATATTTCCTCTGATGGCTTTGTTATGTTTTGCTCTGGAATAGACCAATTTCTCTCCTACCTTAGAATGTTTGCCTGAAATTCTCACGATCCTTTAACCGTTGCATTCTTTTTGATTGAGTACTTATACAGTATTTACCTGTGCAGTCTGTTTCTTACTTTTCCCATTTGGTTTTTCTACTTGACTGAACCCACCCAAAGTCCCCATTTAGCAAAATGAAAGGGGTATTTCTTATGTCTTGCTGATTAGATTCCTCTTCTGTATTTTCATTGCATTACAAGATCATATTGTAATCCATCCATATTTCAAATGGATCTCTACAACTCCTGCACTAACAACTTAAGTGTCGTAAATAAGTAACAGTAGTGCCGCCAATGTTCTGTGTTTTTCTCCAGGTTAAGCTTGTAATAGTTCATGGTGTTTATTTTTGAAAGGCTGTAAAATGAATGCAAATCATCTCTTGTGCTCAGATGTGCTCAAGTCTATTTTCCTCCTACTGCTCTGCCTTCTTGACTTGTCAGCTGTTTTCTTCATATGAGCTAAGTGATGCAGAGACTTAGCAAGAGTTGAGGCACGAGAAGCAAACATGCTTGAGAGAAGGTGGGAGCTGGGGGGTTACTGTGGGTACAGAGGTGTTATATGTGGGGGAGATCAGCATTTCCAGCATGGTTGTAGGTTTGTGTGCTAGAAAACCTAGCCAAGCAGTAGTCCAAGTATGTCTGTACTGAGGCATCTGGTGAGGGAAAGATCTCCTGCAGCATGTTTGAAGCTAATTGTCTGTGTGATAATGTGATTTGGCACATGATTCTGAAGAGTGGGAGTGAATAGCTGGGTAGGGATACAGGATAATAGAATGGATGACTTCAGTGAACGAAGAGCCTTTCCAATGGTGTTTTGGACCATTAGACTTTGGAATTAACTTTCAGTGGTTTGCAGCATTTGTTTTGAGTTATGATGGGTCATGAGATATTGGACCTTGAAACAATATCCGCCTACACTTTTCCCTAGTGTGAATTTTTGGCGACTAGTCCAGAACTTTGTAAAGTAACTCCTGGAACTTGAAGTAAAGGGATTTTTCAGTTACTGCCAAGATAGAAAGAAGCCTCAGTTGTGTTTCGCTCAGCAATACTGACTGCTGTATGTTGGTTGAGTTCTTCTGGATAAAAAAGACAATGTAATGCACTCTCAATTAAAGCTAGATATGCTGTAATACTTACAGTATGAACATGCTAGATAACATGAATGATTTTTCCTCACTGTAACTGCAATAATGCACTAGTTGTGTTACTATTACCACTCAAGTATTAAGAATTGCATATATTCTTGATGTAAGTTGATGATACTGGTGTACCAGAGATTAATTTTGGCACAGTCTAGTGCATACGTAGACTTCCCACACAAGTGATTTCCTGTCACTAGATGCTCTTTTGGAACTGCTAAGACTGGGAACAGACATCTTTTTGCTTTTAGGAAACTTAGTAATACTGGGATTAGCAGTTTATATGTTCTGAGTAACTGTTCAGATCCATTAGGCTTTTATGCAGGAAAGTAATAGCTTTATAATCCTGTAAGATAAAACAGGCTTAAAAAAATTCTGCTTTGAGTTTTGTTTTCAAGTTTACATTATGAGCTCTTAACACTTCAAAGGAATTGGATAATGTTCTTCCTTAACAGCCTCATGTAACTGAGCATGAGGAAAGCTATAAAAGCTGTACTTTGCTGCAGTACAAGAGAGAAGAATTTAGTAGTGTGCAACTTGAACGTAGTTCAACTATTGAACATAGTTTAAGCTTTGCGTAAAAATTCTGTTAAAAGATACCACTTGAAATAAAACCCCTGTTAATCGATGAGGTTGTTGTTGGCCAGCAGTCTGCACATAGCCTTCTGGCCAAGGTGCTAGCAAGGAATGCTGTATTCCCCAATGGACTGGGGAGCGGAAGGGAGAGCAGGGCGCCGCACGCCTGTGAGGAGCCAAGCCGCTTGGTTGGAGCTGATTGCTCCCTGCATCCAGCCCCGGCCAAGTGCTTTAGACAGGGCTCTGCTGGGCCACCTGCAGCTCATCAGAGCTGGCCCTGGGGAGGGCAGCCAGCCTGCCCTTCCAGGGCTTGGGTGTGCAGGGCTGGAGTGGGGGCAGAGGAGAGGAATCTGAGCCAGAGTGTGTGGAAAGGCATCTTCCCCTTAGGGTCTGTTCTTTTGTAACTGGGAACTGTTTTTCTGGTGGGGGATGGGGGGAAGTGCAAGGTAGAGCAGGACTTGTTCATCTGACTTTAAAAGTGTTTTTAGGGATAACTGAATCTGGAGGCTGCTGAAGCTCTGTCCCTGTGTGCAGCCACAAACAGCAAGACTGACCATGTATTCCCTATAGGCCCTGGCATTTGGATACAGGTGTTCAACACATACATGTACACACACAGATCCAAACAGATCAACAGTGTGTCTGTCTGTGAGCACTCACATGAACACAAACAGCACCAGTGGTGTACTCTTCTTTACCACCATGCTGTACCCTTCTCTGTGGGTTCTGGATGGAGATCTGGTAGTGGGGAAAAAACCATACAGACCCACTCACCCACCAGCAAAAAAAAAAGCAATGAAAAAATGTGTCTCCAACAGCTGGCTTCAAGCACTCTCTGTCCAGTAGCAGCTGCTGGATCTTTGTCTTTCCAGTTGCTGACACCTGAGTATTCAAGCTCTTGATTTCACTTAATCTGACCTCTCCAGTCACTGACAAGGTCTTGCTCTGATTGCTGGTACTCAGACCCCTCTGTACACAAACATGGGCTCAGAATGAGAGAAAATAATTCAGGAAAATAGCTAGAAATTGAATTGGATGAAAACAGAGGATGGGTGGGGCTGATGATGCACAGGGCATGATCAGACATTTGTTCTGACCAACCCCTGTTTACAGGTGACCAGCCTCTTTTATCTTCTTATCCCTCGATTTTTTCCCACGTTTATTCCTCCCTGAATCACCTCTTTCCTTGCCTTTGTTTCCTTCCATAAACATTCCATAGGTATTGTACAATCCTAATTTCCCAGCATTTTATAATCTGTACCGTACCATTGGACAGCAACCTCTCTCAACCCAAAAGGTGTTCTAGTGTTGACTTACCTGATCAGTGTATGTGTGGAAACTGAGTCCAAGGATGTCCTGGGAGAGCCAGGGTATTCTTTTCCTGGAGTTCTTAATTTGGGTTCCTACCTGCCCTTCTTTCCCTGTTCTCCCCTGGCTTGTGGAGATGGGCCTTTGGTGGCCTGATGGCTCCTGTGAAGGGCCTGGGCAGGGTTATGTATGGGGTACCCCCTACTTGCATTTTTTCCCTGTGCTGCTTTGCACAAGCACCTCACAGGCTGGACAGGTAAAGGAGCTACTGTGAGGTTCCTCAGCTACTGCCAGTCCCTCTTAAGGGTTCAGGAAAACCTTCTAGCAACTGAAGCTCTCCATACCAACGGACGGGCTATCTCTCTTCTCATGCTTTTAGCTTTTGGAATTACTATTTCAGAAATGGAGCTCAGGCATGCACAATGTCTAAAAAAATGTATCCTGGTGGAGTCTTGTCACATACTATAGAAACTGCATAGAGAGTCTGTGTTTAGGGAGAGAATTCTTGAACTCCATACTAGTATAGATTATTCTCTTGTTAGTTGTGAGCTTGGTCTAGAAGTCACTGATAAGACTCAAGTTTGTAAATAGAAGAATTACCTTTTAAGGAGGTTAAATGATAGAGTTACAAAACCAGACAATCTTTCACAGTCACTTCTATGTGTAGGTATATTTGTTTTGGAAGAACGGGGCAGTAAATCATGTCATGACAATATGAGAAGCATTCATGATGCACAGCCTAAAAGGTCAATTTAATTGATGGAGAACCAAATGAGGATGTTGATGTCAACCGGTCTAACAATATGTTAGATTGTTAGATAATAACAAATAATAGATAATTTTGCTTTTTTTACAATATTTCTACTCTGTAGAAACTAATTTTGCCTTTGTCTGGAATTTATTTGAAAACCAAAATCTTAATTATAGGTGTTACAATGTTATTTACAAACTTTGGAATTAATGTTGATGCTGCTTTCTAAGGGATGTAATGTCTCATTTTGAATGATTTCACTTGCTGTCACAAAGAGGACTTGAATGTTCATCTGTAACTTTAGTTTAATGTGTTAGCTAATGCTTTTTAGTAATGAAAATTAATATATAGTATGTTTAAAACATCTTAATAAATCCAAGATTTTTACATGAGAATGGCTAAACGGGGCATAGGCAGAATATATTTTGTCATAGCAATTAAGATAAGTGCTGCTTGGCATGTGGTTATGTGACCTCTGGTTACTTAAGTCGAGGATTATGTGTAGGGATGTTCTGGCAGCTGCATGGCAGAGTTATGGTCTCAAAGAGTGAAAAAAAACAAAAGAAAAAGACATATCTTTATCAAAAGGAGGAGACTCAAACCTGTGAAATATCTTACAGGCTTCCTTAAAATCTGCGGTTCGTAGGTGCTTCTGTGAACTTAATATGAAGAAACAAAAGTTCATGTGATTTCCTGAGTCATGAGCTGTCCCTCCTGGCAGCTGAAATTAATACTGATGTTATTAAAAAATGTCACATGTATCTGCAGGCAGATATATACTATTGTAATGTGAATGTTATATCCCTTTTGTTAGAATTAAGTTCTTCGGCAGTATAATGCAATTGACAGAAGTTAACAGTGTATCAAAGAATAAAACCTCCCAGCACGTATTTGAATAATGTAAATATATCTTGTTTTCTTGTCAATCAAGCACAGTGGTTTGAGCTTAAAGTAAGTTTATGACGTGTTTCAGATATGAAGAAATATCAGTTCCCTTGGAAGAATTACTACTGGCTGTATCTTTGCATGTTTTGAATATAAAGTCAAGTCCTTTGCATACTTGAAGAGATACTGAGACACGTATTTGGGCAGCACGGCTAATTTTTAAGCTTTATATTTTCTTCACTATTACTAATGATTTTTAGGCAATTAGAAAAATAAAATTTTCAGAATATTCTTGGATGTTTGCTATTTTATGTAGGAAGCCTGAGAGTGAGTTGAGAGACAGAGGAAGCAGCTGGCTGCTTTGAGAGACAGAGGAAGCAGCCTAGTAAATCAGTTTCTTGGTGCTGTGGACTAAATATCTATCTGTCAGTAAAAATTTGTCAGCTCTGTCTTTGCTTTTGCATGGGCTAAACTGTACAAATTCTACCTCTCTTTGTGACTGTCCAAGGTAGATAGCATGCTTTCTGGAGCATGGACTTCTTCATTATTATATGTCATTAAATTATTTAGAGTACAGAGAAGACCAGATTGATATTTTGGATAAAATTGCTGCTGTAAAGAGGACATTATTTTTTCTCTGAGTGGGAAGAGAGTGTGAAAACAATTGGCATGATAGATACCTTCATTACGTTTTTGATTTGGTAGAACAAATCTTTGATTACTTTAGTTCAGAATGATTAATATACCACAACTTCATGCAGTTTAGATCCTGTTACTTACTGACTGTGCAGCATGTAAATTACTAAGCTGTTACCTCATTAATTGAAAATTTCTTTTGAGCTTTTCCATATTTTTTCCCATATTCTTCCTGTTTTCTTCTGCGTGTGTGTTCCCATCTCAAGTTTAAATTCTGGTTTAAACCAAAAGGTCAAAGTAACTGCTTGAGTGCTGCTCATTACCCTCTGGGGTCTATTCCTGCTCCTTTTCCTCATGAACTGTTTACTTTTAAGCTTTTCATTTTAAGAAGTTTTCATTTTAAGAAGTTTGACTCATACTTGACAATATTTTGAGGAGTAGGGAAAATACAGAATGAGAAAGCCACTTTTCCATGGCAATTAATTGAAAAAAGCATGTTATTTAGTGTATCTACTTCCTGTATGGATTTTCAGTATTATCTTCTGTGGGGATTTGAGTTTCCTTTTCAGAGACTCACAGAAAATGGGGTAAGGTTGGAAGGGATCACTGGAAGTCATAGAGTCCAACTTGCCTGCTGAAGCAGCATCCTCTGGAGCATGTTACTCAGGATTTCTCATATCTATAGATCTAAACTGTTGTAGAACAATGGTATGGAGCCTCTTAACTGGCTTGCTCCTCAGGAAAAGTGTGGCAGGTGCTGCTGGAGTGTCTTGAGCTAAATACCTGCCTGACCAGGATCCCTGTGAAATAAGGGTTATAGGTGGTGGTATCCAAGTTAAAGGGCTGTATTAGCTTTTACTTGCCAGGCTGATTATGCAGGTCTGAGAGATAGAAAACCCAAAGAAACAAAAACCTTAACACTTTTTATTTTCAGCTTAAAAAAAAAAAAGGAAATTTTTAGGAAATGCTTTGTTTCTTCAAAAATAAGAAGATTAATTTTATGACCATGAAACATTTACAAGTCTTGAGTTCTCTGGCTGTTACTAAAAACATTGGTGCATAGGATTATCAAATAGCATGTATTAATTTCAAGTTTGCTTTCTGTTGCAGTTCCCAGAGTGTGGTTTCTTTGGCATGTATGACAAAATTCTCCTGTTCCGCCATGACCTGAACTCAGATAATATTTTGCAACGAATTACATCAGCAGAAGAGATACATGAGGGAGATCTTGTCGAGGTTGTGCTCTCTGGTAAGTATGATTGTAACAGAGGAGCAATTCTTTATTCAGTACTTTTAAAGAAAATAGGACTTCATGAAGCATTATTTTCGTGCCTACCTCGAGCTTTTTCACTTATACTTTGGGGTAGAGGTTTCCAAGAAAATCCAAGTGTCACTAATGCTTCAGTACTCAGTTTTATTATTTTTTCATTGTTCTGTTTTAATCTTCAAGTTTATTATTATAAATGAATCTGAATTACACAAATGAGAATTTACAACTATAATAATGTCAGTTTTAAATTTTTATAATTGTTTAAGATGAAATGCAGGTAGGATTCAGAATTTGTTCTTCCAATTGTTATGGGTTTTCTTTTGCTTATATCTGTCTTTTTGTTCTGTAGCTTTTGCTATTGGTGGCTTATGCTGTCATAAGACTTTATGTAAATGTAATTACTGAATCATACCTATAAAAACAGACTCTTAAGGGTTACTGTAGTTCTTAAAAACAGTTTCTTTAAACAATATAGTTCTTAGAGTAGTGGTTATTAACCAGTAATGAGGACAAAATAACCCCAGCTCTGATTGTCCTTGTACGTGTTTGATCAGTACTTTGTCAAATTCAATCAAAAGACAGCCATAGTTAAACTACAAATAAAAGCTGGAGTAGTACTGAGCAGTTTTTTAAGTCTTTGAGGATAAAGTGACAGACTAAGGCTGCATTTTAGTAAGAGAGACCTCTTGCCTGTCATGGGCTTAGATTTGTAAACTTGGTCAATAAAGCATGAGTTCGATAACTGAGTCCTTGGCTGCATTTCAGGGCATGTCTAAGATGTTCAGTAATTGATCATCTTAGTTTGAGCTTTTCATTGCTTCTGGTGAATAGCATATTTGGAAAATTTGTTGTGTGTCTCTTGGCAATCTCTGACAGTTTCCTTACAGACAGACAGACCACCCAAAACTGAGTCATTTTGAAGACATGTAAATCTCTTTCAGTAGGTTTTTAAAAATAAGAATCTGGATAGGAAGTATGTACGTATTTGCTAAAAAAATAGTAGCCACCAGGGCAAGGTAATGTTGATATAAAATACCTTTTTTTTTCCCTCAAAGAAACAGCGCAAAAATAATTTAAATATATCTATGCTTGTTTAAGGAAAAGAATATTTCACTGCTCTGTGGAAGCTTTATCCATAGTTCTGTTTTGATACGCTGAGTTTAATCTAATAAGCTATTACTGCAAAAGTCCTTTAGAAGATAAAAATCTAACTTGTAGACTGTCTTTTTTTTGAAAATTTTCTAGGTTACAAAACAGCTTGAAAATTAAGTTGCTCTTTCAAACATTTACTGTTGCTTTTAGCAAAGCTTGTTGTACCTGCCTTCAACTTAGTGAGGTTTTCAAGTGTGATTCATACTGTTCATTAGTTGGGGCCATTTGCCTACAGAGTGCAATGGATATTTTTCCTCAGTAAAAACGTTTGCAGCAAACTATGTAGTCCCCTAAATGCATATTTAAATGACATAAAATGCTAATTTCTAAACAGCTTGTTAGCATTCTTTGAATTAGCCATTTTTAAAACATTTTCTTTCCATAAATCCTTGTTGATCCTGTGACAAGAACCATAACTTACTGCAATTTTTTAAAAGCTTTGGCTACAGTTGAAGATTTCCAGATTCGTCCTCATGCACTTTATGTGCATTCCTACAAGGCTCCTACATTTTGTGACTACTGCGGAGAGATGCTTTGGGGTTTGGTACGACAAGGATTAAAATGTGAAGGTAAGTCTATGATATTGAGTGTATTTTGGTGTGTGTATATCTGTATAAGATAAGGAAGAAGAAATTGGGTCGTGTTTGGTATGTTAGCAAGTTATAAATGTAGTAATTCATAGTTGGAAGGGTTTGTGCATTGGAAAACTGAGTTCTGCTCTTGGCATTAATGCAAACTGTGTGCGACCTTGGACTAATGACTTAAGAAGTGTTGTTGTTTCCCACTTTGAAAAAAATAGCTAGCTTACAACCTTGTGTTCTTTGCACAAGGAACACATAGTTTGGAGAGACTCCCAAAGGGGAATCCCTTTCCTTATGGCTTTCATCCAGCTGGCTGTGGAACACTGCAGCCTGCTGTCAGGTACTGACGCTGCCTTCTCACTGAATTCTTTCTTGGTTCTTGAGTTCCAGAGTGAGGGAGTGATGAAAGCCTCCTGGTGGTGGGAGATCAGCTGCTTCCAAGTCTTAGACCTTGTTACTAGAACTGGACTTCCTAGAGAAAAAGCTGTTTCTGTGAATCAAGAACACTAAAATAAGAGAATTTGACACGTCTGTTTCTGTCTTTACCATTTTCCTGGATCATCTTTTTAAAACTACTTTATCAAAATATTAGCACTTTAGCAAAATATTAGTTTTGGTACTTTGAATGATGGGAGGTTTTTTGAATAAACAAACTACTCTTCCAGGTTGTGGGTTAAACTACCATAAGCGATGTGCCTTCAAGATTCCAAACAACTGCAGTGGAGTGAGAAAGAGGCGCCTGTCTAACGTGTCTTTACCAGGAGCAGGGCTCTCAGTTCCAAGACCAGCACAAGCTGAACACACATCCTCTGCTTCTGAAGAAGTATGTAATGTGAAAGGAGAAACCATTTATGTTTTTAAATTCTTTAACCTCTGGGGAACTAGATAGTGTTTTAAGTGGCTCTTAATAAGTATATGGGAGTGGACCTTAAACATTATGATCGATTTAAGTGAATTTTAAAGTTTGGTAATTCTTATACTGTGACACTTACTGCTTATTATTACTGTGAGAGATGAAACAGGAAACAAATAATAAGTTTTATGTATAATTTTGTTATTAGCCTTTCACTCACGGTCATATGAAGTCTTGAGAACTTTGGCTTCAGAATGATAAAACATCTTGCCTTCTTAGTAACTCAGATTCATTCTGTAATTATTGTATCAGGATAGCCAAAGCAGCACAAACTGTAAGGTTTTATGCTGGGGAAGAGTAGTCCTGATCTGCTGTTAAGCTTTTCACAGAGTTAATGCAGAAAAACTCACACCCTGTCAAGGAGGGTATAGGGACTGAAGGGCTTACAGTAAAAACAAACATCCGTAGTAGATCCTTGTTATAATGGTTATGATGATTGCTGAGAGGTTATCAATTACATATCAAATATCAATTATCAAGTATATCCCAACTATTTTGGGATCATAAGATAGGACAGGCAGTGATTAAATCTGTTTATTTGAGCCTTAGTCTTTTCTAATTATCTGTTACTTTACCCCGTAACTATCCTTACCACAGTTTAAAATACAAATAATGTAGTCTAGTTCAAAAACATATTTTTTTTAGCTAGAAGCTATCAAAACCTTGTTTTGAGAAATGAAAACTATTTATTTTGATGTTTATGATTACTGGTAAGATCTATTCAGTGAACATAGAATTGTAACCATTTATCACAGAATTTAACCTTATGATTTCTATGTGCGTGTGTAATACCTCTTTGTTTTACTCAGTGCCTTTTCTGTTTTAATTGCTGAAGTTTTTCTTTTAACTTCAATTCAAAGAATTTTTTGAGGGGGGTTAATTTTCAAAATAAGTTTTGAATTTTCTAAATTTTTTTGCCTAATTTAGTTAGCTATCCAGGCATGCCATACCTTGCTTTTTAAAAACTGATAGTTTGAGGTTGGTGATTGGAATTTGGTTTGCCTACCTCCAGAGTTTTCCATTTTACCCTCTATGTAGAGGTTTGTATATGCTGCCTGAACCTTGTCAGCTTGTTTAAAAAATAAACATCATGAGTGAATTTCTAGGATTTTATCTTCTATGGAAATAAAGGTTCATACATAATTCCAGACAAATGACCTATGTAGCCCTTTTCTTGGCCACTGATGGAGTCACTCCATCATGGAAGGCCACTGCTGTCCTGAATCACCTCCCTGTCCTTCATGTGCTTTAGCATAGCTCCTGGTGGGATTTCCATAATCTTCCCAGGCACAGAGGGGAGGCTAAGAAGTCAGTAGTTCTCAGGGTTGTCCATGCCATCCTTTTTAAAAAGGGGCACAGCTTTTGCCTTTTTCCAGTTCACCTGACTGCTGTGACTTTTCAAAGCAGTTCTGGCAGTAGAACTGTTCTGGTGCAAATTATATTTATTCCAGCCTTGTTATCCTTGTCATTTCCAGCGTTGCTGCCCAGAACCAAGTAAGAGGATTCCCTCTTGGAGTGGCCGCCCCATCTGGATGGATAAGATGGTGCTCTGCAGGGTGAAGGTCCCACACACCTTTGCTGTTCACTCTTACACTCGTCCCACCATCTGCCAATATTGCAAACGGCTGCTTAAGGGCCTTTTCCGCCAAGGAATGCAGTGTAAAGGTAAACGTTCAATTTTCTGCTGTAGCAGAAATTTCACTAAAAGTGTTTAAAACTGACTGCAACTTAATTGGCTGAATACTGCAAAATAGGGCAGTGTAATGTTTGAAAAGTTGCATAATTTTCAGAAGATCACAGCAGCCCTCATTTTCATAGTAGTAGGCTGTGCATTGTACATTTTTCTGAAAAATAAGATTTAATTGTGTAGATTGAGAACAATTGTGAATTGTTCTAGAACAATAATAATTGTGAATTAATAAAAATGGGTAATGCTTCATTTTGTTCAATATCTGTGTTCTACACGGACTACTAAAGAATCTGTGAGTTTTCATAGTATTATTCTAGTACAGGATACTGGTTATTACCTTTTGGAGACATTTTATACAGGTGGATGTCTGTGCTGAACTTGTGTTTTTATGTAGCATATGTTAACATGTATGGCTTCAGTTCTCAGGCTCTTCCATGTGGTTCCTAGGGCATTGTTGGGATCCTCCTGGCTTTTAATTGCTAGTTAGTGCAGATCTGTCAGCTTTGTTGCAGGAAACAAAAGTCTAGTCGTGAATCATAAACATTAATGTGGAAAAGAGTTTCCATTTCTCTCATGTGAGTTTGTCAAACAGGAGGAGCATCAAAGGTCAGCTTTTTGAACGACGTCACTGAATACATTTTCAGTTTGCTTTATTGGAAGAGAGAAAAAACAGTAAGCTTACAGCTTTATCTTTTATTGACTAGTAATGCTGTCAGTATTACTGCTTGTAAGTGGTTTTATCTTTCATCTCTGTTGTTATTTGCAGTCTTTGTAGTCTGTTTGAAGTCTGCATCCTGAACTGATTTTGATATTTTTTCCAGTCAGTGTGTCTCTGGGATATAGATGATACAAAAGTAATGAAGCCTGAAAGAGATGCCTTGTGGTTTTAATGTATAGATGCTGCTGGCCATATACAATTGCTATGACTATATCCAGCTGAACAAATGGGGCTACTGCATCAGTTTAAAGGAATTGAATGACACAGGATAAAAATATTATTGTAAGCAGATTGTAAGCATTTATGTATGGAAAACAAGCCCAGAGGAATGCCATGTATATGTGCAGGACAGAAATAAATAGGCCTCCATTTATGCAATATGACCCTACACTTACTTTTAATATATGAGGAATTGATATCAAGCAGTTCAAATATTTTCATGTTGCCTTCTCATACAGATTCTTAAGGTTTCCCACTGACTTCCTTATGCACATTCACGAAGTTTGGGGTCTTTTAGTAGTTTTATGTGTCTGGGTACCCATAAGAGCCCTGGATTTCTTGATTTAATTCAGTTTGTTATTTGGGCTCTAAAGATGTTTGAGATGCTAAGGCTGTATTTGTAATAAATTAAATGTGCCCAGAAACATTCCTGGACGCTGAGGTCAGCTGGGACAGAATGACCCATGTTCATCAACAATTAGCATCCCAGCCTGGGTGGCTCTGTGCAGACTGCCTGTTTGGAGCCATTTCATAGGATGCTCTGGTTTATGAGCTAGACTTTGGAACTGTTTGGGATTGTGCTAATGCTGTGGGCCAAAAGCATGGTAGGGGGATGTTTGTAGCTGTTTACTGGACTAGAGAATTGCATTGCCAAATCCAAGAATGATTCTGAATGTAGTTTAATTTATTAGGATAGACTCAGTCTTCCTGACTGGATTTGAAAGGTCTCTGTTTCTTCCAGCCTCCTTTAAAGTAGTGAAGTAATTGTATTCCATTATATGGACTGAAGCCACGGCTGTAAAAAAGACAGTTCATGGCTCTCCTAGGATGCATCCTTTTAGGCACTCAGAAGCTGAGCAGTATTGTATTCTGTTCCAGAATTTGGCTCCTCTGATACTAAAAATGGAAAGATAATGGTTTTTTTCATGTCTGGGCTCAAAAGTAAACCACATTGAGCAAAAAGAGGCTAAATTATCAATATGAAAACAGTTGTGGGGGCAGTAGGGAGTTTTGAAATTCATAGTGTTGATGGAGTTAAAAATCACAGGGATGCTGCTAATAAAGAAAATTCCTGTTAATACCAGTAATGTATGCTGGACTTTGTTCAGTAGGCTGTCTGATACCTCGGGTGCAGAAATGGCACACATCCAGGTGAGATTCTATCTCCACATCAGGCTAAATCTGGACATAATGTTATTCTGTCTGCCCTGTGTCAGCAAGAAATGGACCTTGAGTAGTCAGCCAAACCTGAATGAGAGGGGAACTGAACTTTGGGATTTACTGCAGTATTTGCTCTGATGTAATTGTGTGATCGTAGAGGCCTTTGATGTCTGCAAGTCTTAGTTGGCAGGTGGGGAAAAATGTTAGAGATGAGAAATTTAAATCATATAGCAATGGAAAAAAAGTATGTGGAACAAATGAAGGAATGGGAAAAATTACATCACCATGGAAAAAATAGCTACAGAAAAAGCTAGAGAAGTAGCAAACCATTTTGTACTGGAAGAGGAAGTACTGACATAATAAATAGTGGTGGGACAAATCAACATGTGACATCAGGACAAGACTGTTAATTTCCTCCTGGAGGTGACCTCATTGGTGCTGTCTGAAATTACATGCAAATGTAAGAATCTGAACGGAAGTTTGTGTTGGAAGTAGTGAATGATGAATGTTACTGTCTGATTGGGAGTGGGGTTCTGGTATCATGGGCTTATTTATCTGCTGTTTTAGATTGCAGATTCAACTGTCACAAACGCTGTGCACCTAAAGTACCTCGAGACTGTCTTGGAGAGGTGATTTTCAATGGAGGTAAGATGAGAAACGTGCTTTCAAATACTGAGAGATCTTTTGAGGCAGAATAAGGTACATTAGTATTTAGTTCCCTCATCTTTGAATCTTTGACATATTTTTATTTATCTTACCAGTTTTTTCACTAAGGTTGGTGAAAATGAAAAAGATTCACTGTAAAACTTAATTTTACAGTGGTGACTTAAATTTTACTTAATCAGTATTGACAAGTTCACTGTGCTTTGCTTGGGATTGCTCAGTGGAAATGAAAAATCAAGAAGCCACCCCAATGTACAAAATTTGAAGATCTGTTGTGATCAGTCTGCTCATTGTTCACCATGAAATATATACTTTAAAATATTAACATCTGAAGACATGTACCATTTTATGCAACTTTGTCATATCCATGGTTTTTACTGGCCAGAGTTAGCCGAGGTGTTTGAGATAAAAGAGAAAGGAGGAAAACTCCAAGTCAAACCAAAACAAAGAACTCCACTCCAATTTCTGAAAATCTCAATGAAGTTTCTGAGCAGACCTTGAAAGAATTGGAAGAGGAATGTGGGAAACACTTTGTGGAAGAATGTGGATGCCAGTGTGCCTGCTGACCAGGATTCTGAAACGGCCTACTGGTAACACAGCCCCTAGGGCTGTGTTAACCTCCCAGTTAGGGTGATCCAAAGTTCTTCCTCAAGACATCCCAAAGCCTTATATACATTTATTTTAATTCCATGCTCCCAATTGGCCTTCCCGCCCCTTTTGTCCTAATATGGAATTTCTCTGGAATGTTCTCCCCAGTTCGATGCCCCATTGGCCCCTTCTCCTTGGTCCCTCTTCCTGCCCCTCCTCATTGGTTCCCCAGCCCATCCATCAGCCTTGTACCGCCCCAGCCCGCTCCCTATTGGTTGTTGCAAACCCCGCCCCCTTCAGTACTTAAGGGCCGGGTTCCCTTGTTTGGGGTCTTTGTCACTGGACCCTCCAGGCTGCGGAATAAACCGGACCTGGAACCTGCACAGAGCCCCCTGTGTGCTCCTTGTGCCGCTGGGATTGCTCCTCCCCCATGCTGTGTGTGCTGGGCACTGTGAGTGTGAGCTCCTGCATGGTCCTGCTGCCCCAGGCTGGGGAGAAGCTCTCAGAAGGTCGCAGCCCTGCTTAGCCAGACACCACCAGGGTCGTAACAGAAGAGTGCTTAGAGTATTTATATAAGTTTTAGACCAGTTTTAAGCTGATGAAATATGGGATGGATGAGCAGGTAGGGATTAAAAACTGATTGAATGGGTGGGCCTAGAGAGTGGTTATCAATGGCAAGTGGTTAGTGGTGTACCCAGGGGCCAACAAACAGTCCAGTCCTGTTCAACATCTTCGTTAATGGTCTTGATGGGGCAGACCATACCCTTAACAGGCTTGCATGTGACTGGGAGAACTGACTGATAGGACAGAGGGCATGTATTCCTATCCAAGGACTTCAACAGACTGGAGGAATGAGCTCCAGGGGTTGTTGGACCAGGTGACCTTTAAAAATCTCCTCCAACTTCAGCCATTCTGTGTCTGTGTTGCCTTGTCACACATTTTTGAATGAATTGAATTCTGGTGACACACAGCATATTGCATCAAACTGTGCAACTTGATTCAGGGGCTTGGTCAACAGCTGTGTTAGCTGGTGGGTCTATTGCCATTGCACAATGTATCCTATCCATTCATACTAACCTTTTTCAGCTCCCAAACTCTTTTCTGGATCTTGAGTTTGGTGGCTGTGTGCCACATGATGTTGCTGCATCCTGGCTTTACCACCCTCCTGATGCTAAGGTGCTAAAGGCCACATTGTTTGGGAACTATGGTTTCACGTAATTCTTCTGAGGTTGTAAGGAGCAGTTTATTTTTCATTCTTTATCCCACTCTTAATTGAGCTCACCCCAGGTAAAAAACAAACATACAACCAAAAAAAAAAAAGAGAAAAAAACCCCAAAAAATCAAACCCATAAAAATATCTTCATCTGTAGCCTTTTTGTGTCTTAAATCTTAGTTTTCCGCAGTACCAGTTGGACAGCTTTTGTAAACACTAAACTTCTGCCAGCAGAAAATCAGATGTTAATAAGATCTGATCTCTTTTCCTGAAATTCCACTGCACCCCTTTTCTTTCTTACTTTTCGTATTGTAGACTACAAGGGCAGGGAGAGCAGAGTGGGGTTTCTGTTAATGGAGAATTTTATTTGCACAGGAATAATTCTCTGGGTCATCTCTAGCCATCGAAAGGTTGCTTTGTCCTGATTACTTGTGGAGCAGAATTATTTAATGAGATTTAGGTTTAGACTTTAAACTTTTGACTCTGTTTCTTTCAGAATGGTTCTTGTTTTAGTTTGGTCTCTCTTGACTTGGCATTTAGCAAAATGAGATTGATACTGGTCTTTAGCATACTCTGCATCTTATAGCAAAAATGTGAAGATTTTGTATATTGTGATTGTAGTTTTATGTTTATTTCTGTAAGTGTGAACTGAAAAAAAAATGGTGGGTTTCAGAAGATTTAATTTTATTTTTTTTAGTTGTGTGTTTGAAATTATGTCTGACTTGTGTTGTTTCCAGAACCTGCTAGCCCAGGCCAGGACTTGGATATGCCAATGGAAGTTGATAGCAGTGAAATGAACAGTGATGGTAGTCGAGTTCTAGATGATGCTGAAGAGCCCTCTCCTCCAGAGGACAAAATCTTTTTTATGGATCCATCTGACCTTGATGCAGACAAAGATGAGGAAGCTGTCAAAACTATCAGGTAAGTCATAAGGTTGATTTCTTTGCTCAGGATGTACTTTGGTCAATACTGTGAGCAAAAAATTTCCAATTAGCTTAGTTTTATTGGTGAAAGTATATTTTCCCTTTGTGTGGGATTTTTTTTTTTTTTAATCTTGAAAGTACTTTGTAAAGATCTCCTGTCTCAAGAAAATCTGAAACATAAATAGACTAAAAGAACATAGTGTCTTCTAATTGGAAAAAGTGTTATGCTGTGACAGTTATTGAGGAAATAAAACCAGATTATCAAAGCTTCACAAGGCTGATGCGTGGTTCAGGTCTCAGTGACTTGAGCCTAATTTAGTTACTGTTATATATGTGTGGACTTAAAAGGCATTAGTTGAGATATTTTAATATTTGCCTCATAATCTATGTGCATGTTAGGCAATAGTTTCCTTTATTTTTCTTGAAAGTGATTTTTCTGAATCTTTTATCCAATAACTCTTAACATAGTTCCTTAAATCAAATTTAATCTTTTTATTTTTTCTATTATTCTGAGTAGTGTCATCTTAGTCATTCTTAATAAGATAAGCGTAGTTGTATTTGGTCAAACTAAATAATGCTGTAGTTCAGGGCTTAATAGCAAATTTGTGAGGGAGAGAATATAATGATACCTCCAAAATTTCAGTGATTTATAGCTCAAGGATCTCCTGAGTGGGAAATAACATCTGTCTCTAGGTAGGATTTTTCCATTTATTTCTAATCAGATTTGAAGCAGTTTGGGTTTTTGGCATGACAGCATCCTTTAGCCAATCCTAGAGTGTAACTGCATGCCATGTTAAAGCATCCTTACATGTTTTGTTTTGAAACTGCCTCATGATGTGTGTTTGCAATTGTGTCTGTTAGTGCTGCATTTAAAGCTCTGGTGTTAGGTGGTTAGCTTCATTTTCAGTGCTATTAAAACCTGTATGTTTAATGGCTCTCTCAGAATATTAGAGGTTATCAAACCCTTGCCTGCAGGACAGTTAATATACTGAGCATTGTCAGAATTTTCTGGTGCAGTTGTGATTTGAATTAACATGCCCCCCGTTTATATTTTCATAAACTGAAAGTGTGCTTTCATTAATGAGAATATTAAGAAGCTGCATAATCAACTTACATAGACAAGAAGAAATTATAGTTATGATGATGTTAATTATATTTCTGTGGTGTAGAATAGCATAAAAGACCAGCAGTCTCAGCAGATTGTTTTGGGGGAGGATGACTTCTGTAAGTGTCCTCACTCCAGTGTGTTTATTCTCTGTTCCTTAGAGTAATTTAAGTACTGCAGTACTTGCTCTAGGAGAACTAGTAGGACCTCAGGTGCTTTATCAAATTTATCCAACTAAATCTGTATGAGAAGAAAAGGTGTCTGTTCCTGAAAATTATGGATGAAATGTGTAAAATTAGTATAATTGCAATACTGTTGTATTTGAACTTGTTACACTTAAAACTGTTGTATCTTTTTTTTAGTCCTTCAACAAGCAATAATATTCCTCTCATGCGAGTTGTGCAGTCAATCAAACACACAAAGAGGAAGAGCAGTACAATGGTGAAAGAAGGATGGATGGTCCACTATACTAGTAGAGACAACCTGGTCAGTTACTTTAGTTTCTTCCTAAATTAAGATATTTCTCAAAACTAGTGTATTTTATTACTGATATTTATAGTATCATTTGATAGAACTTAGCTGTGATGCTCATTATAAAGAAATTGGTTCAAGGGAGAAAATGTAATTTATTCAGAATTCTTCATGTGATGGTTGAAGAGTACTTCTCTTTCTTCCCTTTAAGAAGGAAAAGCATCTCTGCATTGTCTCAAATGAATTGTATGTGTAGTATTTCAGCTTTCCTGAGAAGGTAACTTGGAATAATTTGCTTGTGTCTTCTTTCTCTTTAGTAGTTGAACTAAATACTTGTCTCTTTTTCTATTCTGTGTGAAAAGGTGGAAATCATAAAAATATTATGAGTACTGAAATGGTTGAGAGTATTATTCTAATGATCTAAGTCTTTGTAAATAGTTATGTGTAATGAAAGTCCTTGATTCCTCTAGCAGTTCATTCCAAGAGTTGTGGCTTGACTGTATGTCCTTGGGTATGCAAGCATCCTCCAAAAAGACTGTGGTGTTTATTGCCAGTGCTACCAGTAATGAGCTCTTAATTGACTGGGCAAGCTATTTGATTTTGTGTTTTGAGGAGGTAGACAAGGCAAAATAAGTTTTCCTTAGTATTGTCTGATGGGGGGAAGTTAATGCTCTTTTTTTTTTGGTAAATGAATGAAAAGGATGTGAAAAAGAATGATAAGAAGTTCCCAGATCTCATGGAGAACATCATGGCATATTGAGACTGTCTGTGAAAGGCAGCAGAAATAGTTCTGCATTCTTTATCTCTGTGGCATCTGATTGAAGGAGACAGAGAATTTAGAGAAGCAAAGTTATTTAAGTTCTGCTGAAATCAAGTTGAGGGGTGATAATAGTCAGCTCAGGTTACTTTAATATATTCATTTTTTGTGATTGTCAGCTAAAATGACTGCTGTAAATGATCTTTTCAAAACTACCTTAAAAACCATTTCTTTAAGGTTCGGCTTTCTAATACCTAGATGTGTTTATCACAGTCCAGAATAAGTATCTAGTGTATTGTAGATGTGGTTATAGCCAAGACTACGTAGAAGTCACAGCTATCATCAGCTGGCTCTGGAAAAATTAAGGCCAGGTAGCAGACAAAGGTGAATAGTTCTAGTAGAAGTGTTCAGGATAGACCTGGTATTCAACTCTGATTTAAACTTTCAGTAGAACCAGTAGATTTTTCCATGGACTTTTTTTTTTTGAACCCCCCCTTAGAACAGTGATCTGTTGATCACTGTGAACAGATGAAACACCTTAGCTTAGTTTGATTTTCTTCATGTGTCAGTCTGGTTGCTGCCTTGAAGACATCAACTGAAAAAGGCCAGTCAAGTGGAATATTCTGACCCAAAGCAAGGTACCTCTAGCCAAACAAGATCTCACAGAGCTTCCTAATGGGAGGAGACTTCCGTATTGGGCATTACAACATCGGCTATTTCCCTTGACCGTTCTGTTCTCAGCCATGTCACACCGTTTCCTATTCTGAAACAACTGGGCTTCCTATCAGTTCCAGACAGGTTCATTTTAACAGCAAAATCTGGGTGCTTCTTGTGCTCCCTGGATAACAAGATACTTCACTATTTATAATGAGAAGTCAAAGTTTATAAAATATAATTAATAATATTTCAAACTTTGTCATCCTAAGTTAGAGTCAAAGGTCTTGGATTTGTGTCCCAGAAGAACGCAAGTGGGTTTCTAGCTGTATGAGCATTGTGTAAGCAAAGTATCTTAGATTTATACAGCCATGTTAACTTTCTAAAAGCTTCTTCATTTTAAGGAATAGTCTTCTGCTAAAATTGCAAGACAGTTACATACAGCAGTTAATCCATGTTACTTTTTGGTGGGGAGGATTTCTTGTTGTTGGATACTTCCAGCAAATGGCTATTTAGTCTGTCTCGGGTTTTTTTTCCCCTCAAGATATTTTTTCCATTTGAATCTCATAATGTGTCTGTTTTGCCTCTTTGTGCTTTTGACCACCTAGATTCTGTATTGACAAAAGAATTAAGGACTTGTTAGACTTACTCAGTGCTTGAGCCCTTGCAGTGTTGGTATGAGGGCACAGAGGGAGAAAGCGTGACTCCCGCAATTGTTACACTAAGTTTAAATGATTCAGATTTTGTGAGAGTATGCACCTGGAGTAAAACCTGTCTAGTATCTGTTTTTTCCTGTGTGAGGTAACTCCTGTTGTCTCTGCTTTTACTGCAAGGTAAGTGATGTTTTTGCTAGTTTGTGGAAATAATTTTTGAGCTGCTCCTTCAATTAAAACAAGGTCTTTATTACCAAAGTTTGTTTTTTCATTTCTGTAGTCTAAGCTTCAACTTAGATAACATTGAATGATTATCATAGTACTGTAAAGCATTTCTTATTTAAATAATGAGATAGGAAAAGCCATATGAGAGATTTATTCCTTATGTAATTACTGTGCATTTTGTAGAGAAAAAGGCATTACTGGAGACTGGACAGCAAATGCCTCACACTATTTCAAAATGAATCTGGAACAAAATATTACAAGGTAATGAATGATGAATAATAATTACGTTTCACTTGATTTATTCAGTGCTTTATAGATATGAAATCTACTTGTGAGCAGTTTATGTATTATCTCTGTTTTCCCGTCTCTTTTTGAATCAAAACTGTGACCAGGTTAATTGTTGCCCAAAGCCTGTAAGTGAGAAGGACCAAGACTAACTCTGAGAAGTTGCTTGCAGCTCCTGCTCTAATTCCCTTGAGTATGTCTCTCCTTTCATTTTGTATGTACTCTTCTCCTGAATTACCTGGCATATTAAGCTTTCCTCACAATTATCAGAGAATTTCTTTGGCCACCAGTCAAATGAAGGCTTGGATTTTTGTGTTCTCTGAGTAGTGACTGAAAGTTTGCATGCTTATATGTTTTATTCCAATGTTCCTCAAATTAAATTACTCCCTACTGTACAACTGAAAGTGTCAAGCAAGATTTACAGGAAAATTTACTGTGTAGACTGATGTTTGTATAAATGAAGCTTAGTGTATTGGTAATGTAGTATTGTGTTTGGTGGTGGAATATTCAGAAAATGCATTTGAATGTGTAAACAGGACTTTTCCCTTTCTTGTCTTATACCTTTAGGTTGGGGTCCAAATCTTGCAGCTTCTTCCTTTGTCACATCTCTAAGATCAAGCCTTTTCTCTGTACACTCAGCTAAACTTGCCCAGATCCTTTTCATCCCTATCTTGACCAATGCAGTCTCTTCTCAGACCTCTCTGATACTTGTATTGCCCTGTGCATTCAAAACACAGCTGGTAAAATATGTTCCTTGCTTGTTGCTCCGTTATGTCACTGCTTTTGGTCCTTTGACTTGCCCCTTTGCATCCCTAGTTTTAACTGCTTGGATCTGATTGTTTGTCTTTGCTGTTACAGTAATTTACAGTTTTTGCCTTTACATTCATTTGCTCTTCATGTCGATCAGCTGCTGTCTCATTGCCCTAATACCTGTCTGGTGTTCACCTGCTTGTTCACTACTCTTGCAAGTGATATGCACCTGCACACCTTCCCATGGGATGTCCTTCCCCAGCTAGTGTGAACTTGAAACCATTTCTTCCTTCAGATCTGTTGTGTAATACTCTTATACCACGGTCTTAAACTGACCAGATAGAGGATAATATCTACGTGCAGATAATAGTTGCTAGTATCTGTATGAAAGAGCATCTTTACCCAAAATGATTTCGATGCACAAAACAGTGCTTATGGATTGGTGTGTGTAACTGCATCCTCTCCTTAATGTTAGTGTTTCACTTTTACTCCCTCATGCTTTTCTCTGCCTAAGCTCTTTGAACTGCAAGGGGAAAATGGTCATTCTCTAGTTGTGCATCACTTACCCATGCAATGGGGGTGTGTCTCATGATGAATATAAATGTAGTTTGGGTAGAAAATAGTGGTTGTACAGAGGGAACCGTGGTGGGCCTGAAAGTCTCTCTAGGCTTGTATATAGGGATTCTGAAAACTGGCTGGGCAATGGTCATGTGCAGTTTGGCTTTATTTATGAAGCTTGCTGTTTCAGTTTTGTTTTTTTGATATATTTGATTTTGTTTCTTTGCAATGGTTGAAGTTATGAGTGTTAGCATATTAAAACATTTCATGCATTTTCATTTTTTAATCTTTAATATCTTTCTTCAGGAGATTCCACTTTCAGAAATTCTCCAGGTGACTCAGCCACGAGATTTTTCACACGTGGTGCAGGGCAGCAACCCGTACTGTTTTGAGATCATCACTGACACCATGGTGTACTTTGTTGGCGAGAACAATGGCAGCACTCACCACAACCCAGTTCTTGCTGCCTCCGGAGTTGGGCTGGACGTAGCTCAGGGCTGGGAGAAAGCCATTCGCCAGGCCTTGATGCCAGTCACTCCTCAAGCTAGTGTTTGCACTGCTGCAGGACAAGGAAAAGACCACAGTAAGCAGGCAGACAAGGCTCTGTTGTTCATATGCTGAAGCTGCTGATAGTAGTGATTCCTTTGGGAAAAGTGCTTCTTTAGAGTGATTAGCTGCTGAATTGGGTCTGTAATTTTCCATGAGTCTCTAAGAAGTGACCCTTGGGTTTGTGGAGGGTGGGCAACTCCTTTAATTTATTGTAGCAGAAAGTAGTAAATAATCAGATTGACAACATATATGCAGAATGCAGAGTTTTATTGCAGGAACACTAAGGACACACACAGGTGTTAAAAGGGAGCACAGATTAGATATTTCTAATATACATAACTAAATAAGTATATTCAGATTATACACATACACTTTGAAAGAACTAAATTTGGATTCTTTTTGTTAGCACTTACATATACGTACATTTTTTAAGTTCGGTGAGTTGTCAGTAGCTAAGGAGAAGAAAAGGAGTTAGTGTTGCAATTATGTACCATCAGTGATGGGAAATCTATGGGTAGTTATAAAAAGTACCCTATTCTTCTTTTTATGCACCTGCCCTCCCTTTCTTCATCTGGCATAGGCTCCACTAAACTTGTATGTTGTGTTCTTTCTTTTCAGACATCTTCTTGCAACAACATTTATTCTCATTCTGTACTGAGATTTAGGCTTTCACTCTTTAGTTTCCTTTTGAATTCCAGTTACTCTTTATTCTCCTTGCAGTAAAATTTTCTTTTGCAGAAGGTTCTAAGATCAGTTTCTCTGTCTCTGGTATCTGGCTGCTCTGCATCAGCAACAGTTAAGAATATGTAAATGCTAGTCTGAGGTAAAGACACTTTCTGAAGATGCAGCAGTGGTCTAAAATAGTAAACTGTGAAATGCCAGAACTGGTATGGGTTCTTAATTAAAGTGAAGAAACATACCTGTGAGATGGTACCTCATACCTGGCTTTATGCATATATAAAATTTCACTTTTGATATGGAATTTTTAGTTTTTTACATATATATATATATACACACACACGCCCCAAAACTCTCTTTTCTAACACCTAAGGCTTACTGTTGCTGTCAGACTTGCAAAGAGACTTGATGTTTTCCAAAACAAATTTCTTTTTCAGACATAAATCATAACATTTTATTGACATTGGTAGGGACTAGCAGTGGTAGATGCTGAGAGGAAGTATTTTAGTATGTTAAAGACTGCAGGAGTATAAGAAACTGCTGTGAGGCGGGGAGTGGCATCTACGTATTTTTAGACAACTCAGGTTGGTTTTTAAACCAAGGCCAGGAGATGTCTGTTCATCCCTCTTCTTTCTACACTTTTTGAATCATAAAATGTGTCTCAAGAGCCTTCAAGATAATTAGATTTTAGTTAAAAAAATCCCCCAAAGTCTCAAATACATGCTTTTAATTTAAAGACCAAAAGGAGGAGAGAGACATTGCTAATGCTTGAAATACTTGCAGCAGCTGGAGTTTGTAGTGTCAAAGTGTCCACAAGACACTATCTATTTATTTATACCACATTGTGGCCAGAGGTAGTTAGAAATGAGGATGTTCTTCCAGTCTGACCCATGGTAAAGAATCCTTTGTAACCATGTACCTGGTGTTTGGGGTGGGCTGTTTCTTTGTGGGATGTTTCTGAGCCAAAATGAGAGAAGGTAAGCTGGTTACCTGCTGTAGATTATGTATGAATTGTGGCATTAATAATTTCCATGAAAGTGACTACTTTTCAGCCCTTACTCTTGCACATTTCAGACACTGGAAAAATGGATTTACTTGCAAGGAATAACTCACTTTTTACCTCTGAGTTATTTTGTATTCTGTAGCGATCTGTGGAGAGGGGTTCAGTGTTCTTTTAAACACTTCCTAAAACTGTATTTTCATTTTCTAGTTACCTTGGTGCAGTTTTTGTTGATCTTAGGGATTTTTTGGTCTGACTCCTTTATTGCTTTCCCTTGTGGTCTGTACGGTTACTTCAGTACAGACTTTACTATAGTCAATAATCAGTAGGCATATGCAGGACTCAGAGTTCATATTTCAGATACAGAATTCAAGGTATCTTCTAGAATTAGCATTTGTTCCTGTGTTGTCTCTGTAAATTCCTTCTTTGAGGTAAAGTACAGGTGGCAGAAATCAGACATCTTTTTTCTCTAAAATTGTGTTTTTAAAGCTCAAGGCCCTTTTGGGATGATAAAGGCTCTTTTCAAAGCACTAGTAAATGTTTTTTATCTACCTCGTAGATGATTTCATTCTTTTTTCTTTAAGTTAACATAATATCACAGGGTTGGAAGGGGCCTCTGGAGATCATCCAGTCCAAGCACACTGACAAGTCAGGGTCTCACAGAGCAGGTTACACAAGAACACGTCCAGGTGGGTCTGGAATGCCTCCAGAGAGACGGACCCCAGCATCAAGCGGTAGATGTCTGTTGGTCTGAGATGCTTCCTTGGCCTTGGAAGTCAAAGGAGAAGGGTATTTCCTGCCTTCCTTGATACATCTCATCTTGCCTATGTATCAGTGTTATTCCTGAAATGGCAAATGCATGTCAATGGCTGCTGCAGACTGAAGAATTCATCATCTGGTACTTTTACTTGGAAATGACACTTCCTGAATATGCCCTTGTATTCCAAGGATTGATAGGCTTCTGTAGTTTATCCATGAAACAAAGATTATTTTTTTTTTGTATTACGGGCTTTATTGCTTTTTTAATTATCAGTTGTTCTGTTACTTGCTTTCTTTGATTTTTTTTTCCTTTTCTTATGCACTAATTCTGTATATCTTGATGCCAAAGTAGATAAGAAGCCACATTCATGTGGCAATGAGGGATCTATCTGCTCCTCTTGCCTACATTTTTCTTTATTGCTACCAGAAATCATTATTCATTTAATGAACTGTGATACAATTGCTATTGCTTTTGGTTCTCCAGCTATCTATCGTGTACACACTTGTTCTACTATTTTTGTATTTAGAAATAGGACAAAAAAAGACAAATAATCCCAGTAAAACTTCCAGGAATATTTATCTAATGAGTTATAGAGTGTGAAGTTTCTGCAAAACAGCACTAAGTCATTTCGCCGTTACTAGGTTAGAAGTCAGTAAAGGGTTTTTGTTGATTTTAATTTTTCCACTCTTTTTAGAAAAAGTCTGCCCTTTCAATTTACTTACTTGGCTTTATCTTCTTTATTGCAGAAGAGTTGTCTCTAAGCATCTCTGTTTCAAATTGCCAGGTCCAGGAGAATGTGGTGAGTCATGTGCATTGTATTATAGTGATATTTCTTTGAGTATTACAGAGTAATTGGTAGTAGCAGTGTCTGGATGAGAAAGCAGCACCAGAGCACTGTAGGTAAAAAGTCCATGTTATATGCAGGAAGTAACCTACTTACCTGCCATGGCTGTTAGTTTTTAATCAATGTATGTCCGTGCTTATGGTGCAGCTCAGTGGATCCTCTTCAGGAAACGTTTGTTGTGTTTTCCCACTCCATTCAGTGTGATGATGGTGCCTTTTACAGAGTTTGATTAATGCCAAATATAATTGCAGCCTAGCCAGGAATAACTAACGCAGTCCTGAACATTTAAATGACTCCTGATATTTGTGATTTCTCTTTTACATGCATTAGGATATCAGCTCTGTGTACCAGATATTTGCCGATGAAGTGCTGGGTTCTGGTCAGTTTGGTATTGTATATGGAGGTAAATTGCATTATGTTCCATTATACATTTATTAGGATAGAATATCTGCTTGATAAAATTATCCTTTTCATACTTACTTAGCTATATCTAGAATGTCTAGGTGAAGTTAATCTTGTAAAAGTTTTGGTTGGGTTACTTTGCTGCATGTCTCTGCAGTTTTATGTACAGTATTTCTTACAATTAATTTCTTGCATTTAGAGTTTTGCATTGGCATCATAATCAGTTTAAAATGTGTATTTCAGTTAAATACAAAGCAATCCAATTTGGCCATGTTTAATGATTTTCTTTTTAATTGCAAATTCTAACACTGTATTTTGTGTGATATGGTATTAGAAGTCATATATTTGCTGTCAGATATACCCATTTTGAATGACACCTGAGAGATATGGCCAAAAGCAATTAGAAAAACATAGTTTATGGTTTGACAGTATGAATGCAAACATATTATTGACATCCTTGATGCAAACAAATTTCTGTCAGCAGAAAAAAGTATTTTTTGTCAAGAGTGTTCTAGGTTTCAAGTCTAGTATTATCATGTAATTTCTAAAACTTTCTATTGCAGCATATCACTTATTCTTAGTACATAATCACAAAAAAAGAAGAAATACTACAAATGCATATGAACTGTTTCTGTCTCTCTCTCTTTTTTTTTTTTTTTTTTAATCTCATGTTTTATCTCAAGTTTTGAGAAAACCACTGACCATAAATCTGGAAAGAAAGAAAAATCCTAAGTAATGATTTACAAGTGGTAATCTTTCTGCTTCTGTCACGTTTTCTTCCTTATCAGGAAGTTCTGTGGCTATGATTTTTCTGTGTGAATCTTGTGTAGTTAGATACTTTATTACTTCTAAACTGCTTGGTAGAAATACAGTTTGGTCTGGTTTTACATCACTCTTGAAAGTAGTCAGGTTTTTTGCCCCCTGTATTTCTTAAAGCATAGTGTAAATCCAGATGTGGATGCAGGCACTTATTTTAATGATTGAGTTTTATTTTTCCTAAATTGCCTTGTGGATACATCTCAGCTTGGTATTTTGCATGATTCAATGCTTACAAGTGCTTGTAAGTGTAATAAATACTTATAAAAAACTTTCATTATATAAATTTTATTTTTTTTTACTGAATGAGGGCTGAAAATATATGGGATATGCATACTCCTTAATATAAAATCACAAGCTGAAAGAGTATGAAAAGACAATATATAAAGGCCATGGTTTTGCTGGCTATACACACTGTTTAATTGTTGCTGGTGTTTGAGGAGGCTAGATTTGGTAACTTCTGATCCCCACCTGTGTAGTCATACTGAAATAATGGTAACAGTTAATGGTAAAATTAAGTTGCTCTCATTGCTGTTGGGTTTGGATTGTGGTTTTTTTTTTCTTGTTGTATTTTTTGTGTCCCGTATTCTTGACAAACATTTCCAAAACTGCAAATCAAAAGTTATAGGATATAGATATTCAACTCCTGCCTCAGTGAGTTTCCCTCAGCAGCGTTTCCCTCTGTTTTTCCTATTTTGATTAGTTTGAAATATCTGAAAAAGGGAGACAGAAAAAAACTACTCTTGACGTTTTCTTACTGATGTAAAACTTGCACTGAAAACTGGCTGACTGTGTTTTGTTTAACAAAAGGAGTTTTCAAGCTGCTTTTCTTTTACTCTTCATGGGCAATTTTTAGCTGTAGTCTAGCTTCTGTAGGTAGGTGTTTCATTAGATGGATTGGTTTGCTTTACATTCTGTTGCAATCTAGCATTTGCTTTCTGTGTTTTGCATCTCGTTTGTAATTGATTGTATTTGTGCTAGCTTTCAATATAATTTCCTTCATCTGGTGGGGATGAGCCCTTTATTCACGATGATGTTAAAGGCAGGTGCAGTAGTTACTTGGCAGAGCAGCCTGAGGAGCAGTTGCTGTGCCCTGGGTGAGCCCTGGCCACCAGTGCTGACCATGGAGCAGCAGGGGGGGCTGGCTAGTGGCTGCTGGGTGGGCTCCCCACTGGTAGAACCTTCAGTGCCCCTTGCACTGTAGCTGAGTGTTGTCCCTTCTCTTAATGGCTTCCAAACAGAGCAGATAACGACACTTTTTTACAGCAGACTTACTGTTCTGTAGTAGTTTAGTATTAAACATCTTAGATTTCCAATTTCCATTATTTCCAAGATAATCCAAAAGATTAAACTTAGATTGCAGTGTGTGATCCCATTAACCTCTCTGGTGTGACTGAAAGAAATCAGTTCAGCCGCTGTGAGGTTGCTGGGGAAGCATTAACAGCTCCTCACTTAACCCTGGTCACAGCCTTCCTATGTATTGCAGAATGCTTCTCATGTAGCTGGTGCAGGTTGCTGCAAGGAATATTATATGGTGTTTTTCACCACAGCATGGTGTTTTTCTTACCACCTTTTCTTGCCAACCTTTTAGAGCTTTTTGATCACAGCAGACTGCCTCAGGTGTTAAATGTATTGCTGTTCTTTGGGGCACATAATTACTCTCATGTTTCCATAGAGTATTAGGTGTGTAATTTCCTGTGCACGTGGAGCCCATGAAACCACTGTAGTGAGTTTGTAGATGTGTCTTCACTTTGGCCTTGAATCATTGTTGATTTTACAGGAGAGGCTATGTTCTGTGGAGTAGTTATTACTTGCTTACGTGCAAGTCCCTTACACAAGCAAAAACTTCACCCAGTACATCTAATGTCAGTGTGGGTGCCTGACTGCAGAGTGGTAAAACTACAGAATTCCTGTAGAGGCTGATCACTTCTTTTACTCATATACCATTTGCAATTCTAAACATAAATATGGTAATATTGTACATTTGACAGAATGCACTCGTTTCCCCAAAAAGGAATTTCTGCTGTAATGTTTTATAGCGATGGATTGCTTCTGCCTCTTGATGGCTGACACTAACTTTCTGTTCAGGAAAACACAGGAAGACTGGAAGAGATGTGGCTATCAAAGTCATTGACAAGATGAGGTTTCCGACTAAACAGGAAAGTCAGCTTCGTAATGAAGTAGCCATTCTCCAGGTATAAAAGGGGTTTTGGATCATGTTTGAGTTTGTCTTAAACAGATCATTGAGGTTTTGTATTGTGTGTTAGTGCTCTGAATTGATTTTTAAATTTACATCTGTGATTTCTTGAGTACTTTCATAAGAGGGAAGCTTATTAAAACAGGAACTCATGAGTACTTGGTAGAGTTGATAGCCTGGGGGTGATATATGCTCCCAGATATAGGGGATCTACTGAAGCCATGTGATTTGGCTCCATGTTGTCTCCCTCAGTATTATTTTCTGCTGTTTTCCACTACTGGCTCCTCAGTCCTTCAGTATTATTCTTATAATCAGTAGCTTGAGTACAGAACATGCATCAATTGTAAAATTAATCATTGCAACTAATTTGTATTAAACAAATTATCCTTAGTAGCTGGCATGTTTCATGAGTTGACATTTGTTTCAAGCTAGTTTTTTTTCCTCAGATATTTTTTTTCCACCTCTAACTCTCTACTTAACTGGTTTTTGATTTGTGGGCAACATTTCTGTGAAATTCAGGATGTACCTATGCTACTTTATTTTAGAATTTGCACCACCCTGGGATTGTGAACCTGGAATGTATGTTTGAAACCCCAGAACGGGTCTTTGTTGTGATGGAAAAGCTGCATGGGGATATGCTAGAGATGATTCTTTCCAGTGAGAAAAGTCGACTTCCAGAACGAATAACTAAATTCATGGTGACTCAGGTGAGCAGTCAGTTCCTCTGCTGTGAGAGGAAAAGCTAGATTTGGGTTTTGTAATTTGAGAGGAGAATTTGGATAAGGGGTTTTCTGTATTGTTATTTAAAAGAGACGGCACAGAGAGCTGCACATCTAATGAAAGTTGAATAAACAAGCAGAGAACTTTGAATATTCAATTATGTTAATTTTTTGGCCCTTCTTTCCCAAGACAACATTATGGACATCTAAAGATGAATTTCAAAACAGTAAGCATTCAAAAAGAGAGAGGAGGAGGGGTAAAAAAAAGGTGGAGAAAATAAACCCTCTTGTTTTCAAGGCTTGGTAGGCTGGAAAAAACAATACTTGCACTGAATACATATGGGTTAGTTCTTGAGGGTGATGTTGATAAAAATTGCCGTATTGGTTAGTGTGTCTTGGCACTTCTCATCTGCTTGAACATGTTCTGAAAGTGTTCTTTTGTTTTGTAGATACTTGTTGCTTTGAGGAATTTACACTTCAAGAATATTGTGCACTGTGATTTAAAACCAGAAAATGTACTACTAGCATCAGCAGAACCATTCCCACAAGTGAGTGAAGATTTAGCAATACTTTTCATTATTATTCATTGGGTTTTTTTTTAAAGCAATATTGACACTGCTGCTTAAAAAGTGTCTTCTTGTGGTGTTTTCAGCTGACTTCTGGAATTACTTGAACTACATGCATAGTAGTTGTCTCTTCTCTCACTAAATGCCTTTAGTGCATTGCTCTGTATTATACCCTGAGCAGGGTTTATTGGCTTGGGGTTGTACTTGATGTGGATCCTTTTATCTCTGCAAGTGCCTGCTGTGTTCAAGTTAAGGAACTGTTGCAGGATCATGAAGGTTAGAGCATTGGTGCATGTGCCAGGTGTTAATGCTTTTTACTGGGGTGTTCTGTCAAGAACTGGCTGGGCTGGAGTTCAAGCTAAAACTCATTGTTTGGTTTCTGTGTAGCTGAAGCCTCCAGCTTCTGGAATATGATTAAGAGGAATGTGATTTGGCTGGGACTCATGCGTGTTTTTAACTTCGGTTCTGTGCCTTCTGAGAGTGAGGATTCACTTCTGAAAATGAGCTGGGTTTGGAGCCAAGATCTTTTTTCCTTATTTCCTTATTCCTCTGTGCCTCAGACCCGAGTCTGTGCCAGGCCGGTTTGGGTCTTGATCTGAAGCATGGCTGACCTACATGCTGCAAACCCAGCAACCTAAAACCTTAACTGTCTGGCTTACATGGGGTTTTGTGTCTGTTTGCGTACATACAGCATTTAAGGGAAGGCAGGAAGGTTGTGAAATCAAGCAGAGATGTCTCTGCTTAAAAGTGTGCTGCTTTTGCAGGTGAAGCTGTGTGATTTTGGCTTTGCACGCATCATTGGTGAGAAGTCTTTCCGGCGCTCTGTGGTGGGCACTCCTGCCTACCTTGCCCCTGAAGTGCTGAGGAGCAAAGGCTACAACCGCTCCCTGGACATGTGGTCAGTAGGAGTTATTGTCTATGTGAGCCTCAGTGGTACCTTCCCATTTAATGAAGATGAGGATATCAATGATCAGATTCAAAATGCAGCATTTATGTACCCACCAAATCCTTGGAAGGAAATTTCTAGTGAAGGTAAAGAAATTAATTTTCTCTATCGGAGTGTTTGTGTATGTAGGGAACACATTCAAATGCTTAAACATCAAGGTTCATTTAGGAAGGGGTGTGAAATGTATTGATACCTTGAATTCAGTGGGCTATGCCGAAGTGGATGAATATGAGCTAAATATATTTGTGACAGATAAATTGTGAAATATAATGCTTAAGATAATTTTCAGGGCAGGGGAGTTTTAGCAAGAAAAGTAATTTCATGCATGATGAGTGGGATTAGTAATCTGACACTTCCTAGAAGTCCCAAAGGAAAGTTAATTCATGTGTGGATGTTTGTTGAATGCTGGCATATTTTATCTGAGCTATAATCACAGAAACGGTTTAAAATAGAATCTGTAATTTTTAGTTTGTGCATTAGGAAGCATGGATTTAAGTGTCGGGTCTGAACAAGCTAGAAGTTTACAAGGCTGGTCTCCAGAGCTCTTCAGTGCCAGCTTTGGTTATACGTTGTTATCATGTTTTAATAAACAGGTAGATTTGGAAGGATGTATACAAAAGTATACAATAGTGGAAGCACCCAATCATAGTGGATCACAGGATTATGCTCAAGGTTTTGAGGCATGTCTTAAAATCAGTAAAGGGTTTCTATCAAAAGTAGGGGGAACTTAACCCATCCCTATTTTGTAGCCTCATTTAACGTAAGCAAAGCTAAATATAAAATTCAAGAGCTTGGTTAAATTTAAAGGAGTTCAGCATAGGATACACACACACATAAAAAATTAATTTCTACTCTAGCATGTGAATGATGAGGTGATTAGTATTTTAAACAATATGATTTTTGTTCTTCTTTGTCAGCCATTGATTTAATTAACAATTTGCTTCAAGTGAAGATGAGAAAACGTTTCAGTGTTGACAAATCCCTTAGTCACCCATGGTTACAGGTAAGCCCATCTGCCTTTTTCACTGATTATAATGGGTGAGTAATTTTTTTGGCTAATATCCTTCAGAGGCTTATGGAAACTGCAACTGTCACATTCTGTTAACAAGCATTCATGAAAGCTGGAGCATTTCTGGTTTTAGCTTTACATTTGATGTGCTCCAGTATTCTGCCCATCTGTGAATGGCTTCTTTCCTCAAGGGAAATTTATCTTTCTGTCTCTCCCACCTTTTCCTTTCTGTCTGACAACAATGTGGGTTTCGTCTTCTGGCTTTCCCCCTGACTGTGGGCAGTGATGAGTGCATGGAGCCCTGTGAAATCAGCATGGGGAGAAACACTGTTTGTTCAGTCCTGAAGTGGACACACAGCCTGCTGTGTGCCCTAACTTGTAGTTGGTTTAGAACAGATTTGTTTGGAATGGAGTTTATCTGCTGCTTTACAACAACAAAGACTTAAATACTAGCCTATTTAATTTTGAGCTATTCTTTGTGGACAGTATCGGGGCATTTTGTGGGAGGGTATTTGGTTTTGGTTCTATTTATTTTTTTAACAGATCTTGTTGGTAGTATCTTGTGGCTATTTACACTAAAAACAGAGACAAACGGCAGAATTTACCTGTGGGAATGTAGTGCTGCTTTTTCTTAAAACTGCTTGCTTAAGTCTCTTTTATTCCTTAGGATTATCAGACGTGGCTTGACCTGAGAGAGTTTGAAACGCGCATTGGGGAGCGTTACATCACCCACGAGAGCGACGACGCGCGCTGGAAAGAACACGCTTGCGAACACAACCTCGAGTACCCCCAGCACTTCATCATGGCTCCCAACCCTGATGACATGGAGGAAGACCCTTGATATGTTCATTGTGCTAAATTGCAGCAAAGAAGGATGTTCCAGGCAGAAACTGAAGATAAGTTTTGAAACAGTCACTGCTCTTTCCAAATGCTGAACACATAGTTTGGTGTGGAATCCCCAGAGGATCCTGCATTGCTATGGGAATAGACTGTCGTCTGACAAGCTTTTCTCCATCCCTGACTTTAACTCTGAGTAGTTACTGGACAGTGGGATAAGCCCTGCTGGGTAACATTTCACCGAGCTGGGTGGCTACAAAGCCATTACTGAGGTTTAGTGTGTACAGACTGAATGGTTTGTGTTTTTTGAGGGTTTTTGTTTTTTTTTCATAGCCTACGCAGTAAGATTTTTGTAATAGTTTTCTAATCCCTATTTACTAGGCCATAGAGGACTGTTTTCTGTTACTTAGATACATCTCCCATTTCTTAAACTGTGGATGGTGAAGAGACTTTATAAAAGAAATCAGTACAGAATACCTTGGCTAAAGCAAAACATGATGGTTTAGTTGAATACAGCTTCATAGATGAAGGAATAATTTGCTGCTGTTTAGACAGTTAAATATGTGTCTTGGCCCTAACTGAACTTTTTCCAGATACCAGCAAAAAAGAAGAACCCATAACTTCTTACATTCCTCTTGAAATGCTGGCAGACAATCTAAGGAGATGACAATCAAAGCTGTGCTAGGCTTTTATTTTGCCTGTTACAAAAAGCAATAAGCCACAACAGTGCGCTGCTGTGCGAGGTTGGCACGTCATTGATACACACCAAAGGCATCTTGCCTTAAAACTACACAAGTAATGCACAGAGAGCACACAAGACTTGATGTAGCATATCCTTTCACTCTGGAAGACCAGCTTCTAGCAGAAGGATGTGGAAAAATAGGGAAAAATACATGCAGCTTTCTTCTGTCATTTTGAGTAATAAGATTTAAAAATTTTTCTAATATTTTTCTAATTTTTTAAGGTTCCCTGGACTTACATCAGGAGTAGTTTGTAGCCTGCTAGCTTGTATGTAACTCTGCTCAAAACCTAGAAGTGACAGTGGGTACCAAACCACATCACCTGTTACTTCTGCCAGGGCAGCTGGATTGTAGGAGAAAGGACTTTGTCTTACCACCTTAACCTGCAGCCCTTCCCATCCTCTTTACTGTGCTCAGAACCGTTTGAGCTGAATGAAGAGTCCAAAACCAACTCAGTTTTTCTGTGCACATGTCTTAGTTGAAGGATTCCCAACCACTAATTGGACTTGTGGCACAACAGAGGGGAAACAGCAGTGTTCTTTGCAAATAATACCCTTGGACAGTTCAAGTTAATGGTATTTCAAATAAGTTGAGGCCGTAATGCTAAATGCAAATGGAAGAGGGTTTTTTGGTCCTATTTTAAAAATCTAAATGGGTGAAATCCTTTTTTGTGGGATAACAGTGTTGTGCTGCTGGAGTGTGCTGGATGGCTGTACGCATCCCTGATGTGTCAAGCTGCTTAACTGGAGCTTAGTTGGAAATATTTCTAAAATACTGATACAGGCTTGAACTGCAAAGGCAGTGAGAGGCTTTGGGGTATCTCCTCTCTCCTACAAAGATTTTTCTTTTTTGTTTGTATGTAGATAAGTATTTTTTTTCTACTGTTGTTATTCAGGTAAGGAAACAGGTGAGCAGATTTGTAAGTCATTAGATATACTTAAAATGTTACATGGTTAGTTCAGAGCTGGCAGCTGCTTGCAGTAGCAGTGACCTGGCAGTGGTCAGTGGCAGTTGCAGCAGGATGTGCCCTCAGGCAGGTTTGGGTCTTTAACTCACGTTTTCCCATTGCCCTTGATCTGCCTGGCACTGCGTTTCATAGGTGTCCATGTTGGCAAAGGCTGAGCTCTGGCTTCTTAACCCTGTTAAGGGAGAGTCTCAGGACTGATTGTTCAGAGAGGCACTGCTTTTCATCTCTGGAACCAGAGCAGTCACCTCTGACGTGGGTAGTTTGGAGTTTGCCAGCTCTTGCCAAGGGAAACAGTGCTGGTTTTTAACTCCCATTGCTCAAGTGACCAAATTTCAGTGAAGCCATTGCTGTATTCCATCCTAACTGCAATAATGTAGATACAGTTTGGTTTTAAACTTCAGCTTTTTTACTTGAGCTGTTACTTCAGGTTTACCTGTGGTTTTGTTGTTTGTATTCTTTTAAGGGAGGAAATAAAGCCGCTCAGTCACTTTTTGAAAAAGCACAACAGAAATAGAGGAAGGAGGGGACAATAATGAAGTAGAAGGCCTGGCTTTTGTCTCTCCCCATGAAGTCTGCTCTGCTTCAAAATATTATATGAGCTATTTATTCTTCAAGTTGTATTAAAGTAAAAATAATGCTGTTGGCCTTTGGAGATTGCCTGAATCATATGCAGACTTTTGGGGCCAGACAACAGAAGCCATAAGCAGCTAGTAGTGAAGAAACCAAAAAAATCAGACTTACATTATGAGTAAAATTCCTAGAGTAGTAAAATTAGCTGAGTTTTTTATTCCCTTTTTTCTACCTTTACTGCAGACTTTGACAGCAGTAGGTTACAGTGTTTAATACCCTTATCCCTAGATGAATTAAGTTGCGTTCATTCAAGCAATAGTGCTATGGTGATGCTAGAAAAAAGCTCATGTAAAATTTATAGCCTCAAAATGACACTGTCAAGTACTTTTATATTTTTATACACCCCATTGTTTGTAAATATCCTCTGATAAGCTTGAAAATAAAATTTATTTCCCTATCAGACTCGTTATTTTTATTTACATGAATTATCTCTCCCATCAAATGTTCTTAGGAGTAAATAGTTCTGTACTTTCTTGTTTGTGCATTTGTTATTAGGTGTGTCCTGCTGTTGAAATTCTGCCAGCAGAAACTCTTTTTACATGCATCCTGTCAGCATTCTCTTTATAAAAATATCTTCAAAGATGTCAAGGCATCTTGATTTTATTCAAGTACCAGAGCTTGAATACATTTAAAGACTCCTTAGTGCATCTGTTTGTTACTGATAAGTTTTGATCCCACAGGTAGATATTTCGCTCAGGTGAAACCATTGTTCATTCTCTGCTCTGTGTGTGCTGGTTTCTGTATGTGCAGTGTTTAGTTCCACTCGTACTGCTTTGAGTAGGTCAGTCAGGAGGTTTAATGTCCTGCACCAGACTTATTCTGAAACAGCCATCACACACTCTGCAATAGTATCTGAAATTACTTTAGTAACAGTTCATTAAATCCAGCAACAGGTGGTAGGGGAGATTTTGATTCTGGTTTATCTTTCTTCTGAGGACGTACAAGTCTGTGGTGAGGCAGCAGGGCAAAGAAATTAAAACAGTCCCCCATCTTCTCAGGATTCATCAGCATGTCATAGCTGTGGAGTAACTGCTCACGTGTTGCTGTGTCACCTGAATTCTGCAAGAGTACCTGGAAAAAAAAAAAATACAGGTTAGAGCCCTTCCTGCATACCTGCAATCCCTTGCATCCTTTTCACTAACAGTGCCGTGATGGTTGGTAGAACTGGTGAGATCACTGGGGGTGGTCCACAGCCCATACACTGATAAAAGTTTTGCATTAAATGCTCCTAAGTATCAGTTTACTTTCAGGGATCTTACATCTAGCAGAAGCAACTTTATGATCACACACCTACATGTTATTTTGAACAACTTCATTTTAAAAGTAAACATTTTTACAAAAGCTCTCGTGCTGCTTAAGAGTGTTGTCTGTGGCTTGGGAGAGTTCTGTAGCTCTGAACACTCTCATACCTGCAGTCGGAGGTCGATGCCCATGTTCTTTAAAAACTCCCTCTGTTTTATGGGGCCTAACGTAGCTGTTCTTCCCTCTGCCATCTTTCGAAGGTAGCTGAAGTCAACATCTGCTGTCAGGTCTGCTGTGCCTGGAGCACTCAGCACGTCGTGAAGTTTGTGATTCCGGAAGCCCTGAAAATGAAATTGGAAGACTGCACTCAGCTGTAGTACAGCCATCATAGCTGGGGCCAGTTTGAGGGGTGAGAATAGCAAATTATACATGGAAACTTTGAGATAAATCTAGCAAGAGCTCAGATTACCATTTCCATCTGATAGAAACCCTTCTCGGTACTGATTAAATTGTAATTACTCAGATTTAGGCAGTTTTTGCTATTATTCCCCTCCACCATGAATTTAACATTACAAGAACCTAATGCCCAAAGATAACAGAGTCTTTTGGCTTATTGCTGCAGGGCAAATGCTTACCCGGAAGGTGTCGGTTTTGGTTCCGTCGTGGCCGTAATCTGCAACCAGAGCAGCCCCACCATCCTTCTCTATGCGAGAGGCAAGCCTCTGCACAATGACTCCGGCCTCAGGACACACCTCCACATGGTCTCTTGTTTCTTCTGGCTAGTGCAGAGGACAAAGAGCAGAACATCTGTATTGGCACACAAGCACAGGGCAAGTGTCCCTCACACTTGATGTTTTGGGGCTCTTGTTTTGCTGGGACGTGCAGGTACAGGAGGTGCATTCTAGGCTACCTACACTAGATTGAGCTAGTTTTTGCTATCACTCAAGTAGTATTTTCTCAGTGCTAGATTTCAGTAATCTCTTCCATAACCTGTAGTTAGATGAAAATTTTTCTACCAAGAATATCTGTATCAGGTGAAACTTCCTTACTGTGGTACTTAAAAGAACGAAAACAGTGCTTCAGCTGTGTACACCCTTCAGAGAGGCCTTCCTGTGTGAGACTTTGTAGCTGATGTTAATCTCCAGTCCTTAATTTTGTAGCTTTGAGTATCCACTGCATTTCAGGAAGAAACCACAGCCAGTTTCGATTAAAGGCCACCCTGGCACAGAAGCAGGCAGCTGCCCTGAGCACCCTGCAGCAGGCTGAGAGCCTGGCTAGGACAGGGCCACTCTCGGGATGGCGATGCCACACACACAGTGCAGAACTCTGTCACTTGCTACCCCACTTTGCTCTCTGAGCCATTTTGTGTGTTCAAGCTCCTGTTCTGCAAAGTGGTAATTTCGTGCTGTGGTTTCACATACAAAGCTAAACGCTTGTGGAAATTTTAAACTCTCTTCATTTATAATCTGAGAGCCCTCCTCCTGGTGTCAGAGTAACTGAGAAGCACTAAATGTACTCTAAAGGCTCAGTAAAGGTGTAAGGGGAGCTCTGGTAGGCATAACGTCACCTGAATAAAGTTTTGTGTCGCAGGGGTCCTGGATGGTGACAGGACAAAGCGCAGCTGGTCAGGAATTTCTGGATCAATATCAACCAACACCTCACGCCAGCCTTTCTCTGTTCGCTGTTAACGAGACAAAAGTACTTGAGTTTCACTCCAACAGGTACCACAGTATCTTGTTTATTTGATTGAATTAATATGTCAAACCTTTTCACAAAAATTTTAGGAACACAATACATTATGAACAACTATTACTCATTCCTGTTTAATTCCAGTAACTGAAAAAGTTTGTAGTGGAGCCTCAAGTGCAGAGCCAACAAATACAGGTTTCATTGTACTGAAATGAATGATGCTCTGAAGAAAAATGCTGCCTCTCCTATTGACAGTGCAACATTTAACTTAGCAAAATAAAAGATTTCATTCTAACAGTTATTTTCATAAATTAATTAGCTGCTTCTGAATCATAACTAGCCTCTATTTTGCTACTGTCATTACTATTCAAATTAAAGCCCTTTAGTCTTTTATTAGTGTTACAGGAAATCATGTGGAAATTAAAAGCTGCATTAATGTGGCATAAGAAATAAAAAACCCACAAAACCTTGAGAGTTATTTCAGCAGAAAGAAAATGAAGCTTTCTTCAAGTTTTCCCATTCAAGAACAATTACTAATTTTACAGCTATCAGCCAAATGAAGCCTTTTTTGTCCAAATTAGAATTATTTCATCACCAGAAACAGGACATGTTTCTAGTTTGGCCCCTTAATTATGTCCTTCCTCAAAGAGAAAAGGTGTTTAAGCAGGTGGTCACAATTACAATAATAATCTTGCTATACCTGAAACTTATGTATTGGCAGGGCATCAAAGAACTCATGTGCTAGGTAAAAGCTGTAGCCTGTGGAAAGGTAAAAGAAAGAATGCATTAAATTATTAATGCTTCCAGAGCAGCTTCCATTTTAAAACACCTCTGTGGTTTTTAATGAATTACACTAGTTAATGTGATTGTGAAAAAACTGTAATTATTTCCAGCTTGGATACATCAAAGACCTCATTTCTACAGCTAGCTCTAGCTTCCAGTCCATGAATTTTAGATCACTATCTCATGGAAGTAGATTCAGGCAAAGTCAGTGAAGGTTTTATTTTATTCCCCCCCCCATGAAAAGAAGTCAGAATATAGGAAATTGGGTAGCTATCCCCAAATGAAGGTAGGCAGAACAGGTAGCAGTGATGAAAATGAACCAAGATCCCACCTCAGACTCATACAAGTAAGAACAAAAATGTACATAACTACTTTTCTGTTCAGTGTGAAGGCCAGCAGAGATGCCCTCTGCTATCAAAAGCTGTCAGTGGAGGAAGGGCCCCATCCCTTTAACAAGGCATTGAAGCTCCTTACCTGCTGGCACATCCTGAATGTCTCTGTACCAAAAAATGGGAATTCCAGTCTTGCTAACGCCTTTCATGTAAGCAGACTCATCCCCAAGGTTTTGCTGCACCTTTCCTCCTGTCAGCATCGCTGCTTGGATCTCGCTGAGCTTGGGGCTCACTTCTACCAGATGAACAGAGACATCACATTTACTAAGAACAGAGGCGAGCTGCTTGAAGACCTGTAAGGGCAGATGAATTCTATTAGGCACCATCTTGTGCTGTGTACATTAATGGTTTAATATTAACCTTTCTTCTCACTATTTACTATTCACTATTTATTGTTCAAGATCAAAGATTTAGTTGGCTTTCACTAACAAAACAATCTCAGTGAGAGAGACTGCATTTTTCTCCTCAATCAGAAAGTGAGAATTTCTTCTTAAATCTTAATTAAACCTGCTAGACTTCTAAAAAAGTTGGCTACACATTACAAGGCTGTAAGAACAACCACATGAAATGCTAATTTGGAATAGTGGCAGCAGCTCCTCTAAGACCTGCAGAAGGTTTAGCATTTGGAAAGAAATGGTTCGGTTTTCCCTGCCACCTTAAACAAGTGTTTGATATTCCACATTTCACCATTTTTATTAACATATGTAAATAGAATAAAAATTCTTATGTGGTGCTAAATTCCATTAGCAATCTGTTTATGAATCAACAGCATTTTAATTAAGTCAGCCATGCAAGCATGACTGAACATAAAGGGTTAACTCAAAAGAAATAAGCCCCTGAAATCCCCAAAGGAATTAACACAATTTCATTCCTGTGTTATTGTCCTCTCCCATTCTGTTCCTTGCACTAAAGTCTCCATCCAGTTACACACAGCAACATCTTCCTCAATGGTTTTCAGTTTGGATAACGTTTTCCTACACAGAAATAATTTATAATGGAATATTCCTGCCCTCCCCTTCTATCCAGTGGTGTTTGGAAGGTCACAGGTGTGTCCGTGCAGTGTGCACATTCTGGTCCCTGTTTTGCTGGTCCCAGAAATTCATCTATTAAAACTGGAGTCTGAGGTGCCAACCTGACTGATTTGGTTACTAGGGAAGGGTAAACCCTGAGAGCAGCACATCTTCCCTTCAGCTTTCACTGCAGCTGGGGAATAAAGCCAGAAACAAAGCACGTGAATAGTTTCCACCTACCCGCAGAATGTCCTCAGTGAGGGTGCCCCTCCCTGGGCCCAGCTCCACCAGCTGGAAGGTGTTGGGTTTGCCCATGGCCATCCATTCACTGATGTACCATATTCCTATCAACTGCCAGTGAGAAACAACACACAGTGTTACAGTAACAGCTTCGGCACTTGGGGAAAACCATACCTGCCTTTTGCCTGATAATAACTAAGATAACATGGCTACATTCTGCCTCCATATTTTAAAGTTAAGAATTATTATACATAACTTCAAATTCTTGTTTTTATGTATTAAAATTGATTGCTGTCAACCCAGCAGAAGCAACTCCCCATCAGTGAATGCTGGGAGTCTGTTCTGGCTGGAGCAAGAACTTTCACTTAAGGCTCAAATGCAAGTCATTGCCCAGGTGCCTTTGGACAACTGTTCTTCCTGACAAGGCATTTGCCAAAGTGACACTGAGAACAGGACTTAGACACTCTTCACTACTGGAAATGATACAGAAACCAGAGCAAGCCAGACCAAACTGAAGATTATTTTTGATGGGAGTTTTCCCACTGGAAAATCACCATAACTCTTTTTATTTATAAGCAACTTCTGTATGACAGTAAAGTGTGCCACAGATGGTGTTTCAGACTATACACATGAAAAACAAAATACCCCTTCCTCCCTCAAAATAAATTTTTCTCTTGGGAAATAACTTGAATCTTACCATTGCTACTCCAGTATTTTGACATTGGTAAGGTATCTGAACACTAGCTTGGAAATCAGCTGTGATGGAAATTGGAAGGGACGGCACTGGGCCATCTGGACCAACCTCCCTGCTCAAGCAGGGTCATCCTAAAGCACATGGCTCAGATGGTTCACTTGTGGTTGAGTCCAGATGGTTCCTGAATCTCTCCAGTGAGGGAAACTCCACAATCTCTCTGGGCAATCTGAGTGCCAGTGCACAGTAAAGTTCTTCCTCATGTTCAGATGGAATTTCCTGTGCATCAATTTCTGCCCATTGCCTCCTGTCCTACGCTCAGCACCACAGAGCAGAGCCTGGCTCCATGCATTGGCACCTCCCTTCAGATCCTCAGACATTGATGAGGTCCCCTCTCAGTGCCTCTTCTCGAGGCTGACAGGCCCAGCTCCCTCAGCCTTTCCTCATAAGAGAGATGCTCCAGTCCCTCAGTCACCTTTGTTACCCTCCACTGGAGCCACTCCAGGAGCTCCACGTCTCTCTTGTCCTGAGGAGACCAGACCTGGACACAGCACTCCAGATGTGCCTCACCAGGGCTGAGCAGAGGAGCAGGATCACCTCCCTGACCTGCTGGGAATGCTCTTCCTAATGCACCCCAGGATTCCATTGGCCTTCTTGGCCTCAAGGCCACACTGCTGGCTCATGGATGGGTTGGTGTTCACCAGGATCCCAGCCAGCCCCGCGTGGTTAAAGTGAAATAAATTACTTAAGACGCAAGGAACTGCGATACCTCTCCGAAGACCTGGCTTATTTCAGGCGAAGTGATGAAGTCGCCGCTCTCTCCGACGCCGCCGCGGCGGGTGTAGTAACCCTGCGGGGGGAAGGGCCCAGGGCCGGGGCCGCGGTGAGCGGGGGCCGCAGCAC
>JAHLSL010000012.1:263897-281440 GCA_025920805.1 Petroica traversi
ACAGCGGCGGGGAGGAGGCCGACGACAGCGATGGAGAAGGAAAAGGCGGAGATGCGGGAGAGTTCACGCTGGACGAGGTGCTGCGCCTCGGCGGGACCAAGGTGAGGGAGCGGCGGGAGGGAGCGCAGCACGTGGCGGCCGGGACCCCCCCATCCCGGGACGGGCCCTTGCGGGAGAGAGCTGTGCGGGGAACGCAGGTGCTGGGAATGAGTTCTTTGCTCAGGGAGTGGTGAGGCACTTGCATAGGCTGTCCAGAGAAGTTTTGGGTGCCCCATCCCTGCAGGTGTCCAAGGCCAGGCTGGATGGGATTCGGAGCAACCTAGTCTAGTGGAAGGTGTTCCTGCCCATGGCTGGGATGTTGGAACTAGATGGTCTTTAAGGTCCCTCCCAACCCACATTCTGGGATTCCGTGGGGAACCCTTGGGAGTCTGGTCAGACCTTGCAGCAGCTCGGCCCATGACAGCTGTGCCTTGTCTCCGCAGCAAGATTACCTCATGCTGTGTGCCGTGGACGAGGAGGGCGAGATGGTGGACGGCGGCAAGAAGGACACCATCGATGACCTGAAGGAAGGGGAGCTGGAGGCGTTTGTCAGCTCCCTGGGGCTCAACAAGTATGCAAAGAGTTGCCTGGTGGTGGATGGGGATGAGGATGATGGCGGCAGCAAAGAGAAAGAGAAGCCTCCAAAGAAAGAGAAAAGCAAGAAGGAAAGTAATGCTCCTTCACTAGAGGGGAAGAAAGAAAAAAAAGGAAAGGAAAAGGCAAGTGATGTGAAAAACAGCAAAAAGAAGCAGGCTGGTGGTGCTCATAGCCAACAGCCTTCAGCAAAGAAAGAAAGGCTGGAAGAAGATTTTGAATTTCATGCCAGGCAGGCAATCCTGATCAAACCAGGAGGCAAGTGGTATGACCTAGAATACACCAACGAATTCTCTCCAGAGCCACAGAATCAGACACTCTTGTCCAAGTATAAGGCCCTGGCCCAAAAGCTGTATGAACATGAGACAGACCTGTTTAAGAACAAGACAGACTATCAGAAGGGGGCCTCCTCGGCGTGGATTAAAACCGTTGTGTCCTCGGGTACCTTGGCTGACAGGATGGCAGCCATGACCCTTCTCATCCAGGACAGTGCTGTCCACAGTCTCCAATTTGTTGAGAACTTAATAAGCCTCATAAAGAGAAAGGGCAGCAGGCAGCAGAGCCTTATGGCTTTGGATACTTTCAAGGAGCTTCTCATTACAGATATCTTGCCAGACAATCGGAAGCTGCGGTCCTTCTCGCAGCGGCCGCTTAACAACATCATGCAGATGTCGAGTGGCAACAGGGATTCCAGGGACAGGCGGCTGATCCTTTGGTACTTTGAGCATCAGCTGAAGCTGCAGATAGCAGAGTTCGTGCAGGCGTTGGAAACACTGAGCCACGATTGTCTGACAGCCACGAAGTCCCGAGCTCTGGCAGTTTCCCATGAGCTGCTCTGTAACAAGCCTGAGCAGGAGAAAGCTCTGCTGGTCCTGCTGGTGAATAAACTGGGTGACCCTCAGAACAAGATTGCCACCAAAGCCTCTTACCTTCTAGAGACCTTACTTCACAAGCATCCAAATATGAAGGGAGTGGTGTGCAATGAGGTGGAGAGGCTTTTGTACCGCTCCAACATCCATGTGAAAACTCAATATTATGCCATCTGCTTCCTGAATCAGATAGTCCTCAGCCATGAAGAAAGTGCTTTGGCTAACAAGCTGATAACTTTGTACTTATGCTTTTTCCAGAACTGTATTAAGAAAAAAGATGTTGAATCCAAAATGCTCAGTGCTCTTCTTTGTGGGGTAAACAGAGCTTACCCTTACGCTGAGACTGGTGATGAGAAGGTGAAAGAGCAATTGAACACCTTGTTCAAAGTTCTGCATCTTGTGAACTTCAGTACCAGTGTCCAGGCCCTGATGCTGCTGTTTCAGGTGATGGACTCTCAGCAGACTGTATCGGACAGGTACTATGCAGCACTGTACAGGTAAGTGGCCGGTTTGCATTTTTATGTAAATTTCATTTTAAGGGTTAGTGACCATTAATTTAAAGTTGTAGAAACACTTAATTTGCTTTTAAAATCTTGGTGGTTTTGTGTTTCATTGACTGAAATTTCTGATGTTTTGTGGGAGCTGAAAGAAAATGCATTTGATTTCTTTGACTTAGCATGGACATAAAAACAAAAGATAGTGATAGGTCCTGAGAACACATGTGCCACTCTTTGCCACACTTCTGGTGGCTTGCTTTACTTCCAGATGTTATTTGAAACTAATTGATAACTGTTTCTTCTGAAATCACTTTTACAGGTAGTAGCCTATAAATAGCTTAAAATTAGGCCTGTAAATAGCCTAAAATATTTTTCCCTTTTTTTTCTTATTTTGAGAAGGGAGAAAATAGTGTTAACAAATTCTTTAGATGATTTAATTTGTGTAGTGGGAAGGTCTTGCATTATAAAAGTACTGTTCCTTTTTTTGTCCTCAGCTGATTGTTTAGACTCTTTATAGGATCCTTACAGGCTTCTGTTTAGTTGAACAAGGGGAAGTTACTGATTTTTTAAAAAGGAATTCTGGTTCCCTGAGAATGTGCAATGTTTTTAAGGTCCTTACTGTGCCTGGCGGCCTGGAAAAAAATTGGAGTAGAAAATGAACTTGCTTATACAAATGTCTGATCTGATTGTGGAGTGTGCTGATTTCTAACCATTTTCTTTCTATTTTTTTAAACATATGAACAAATCAGATTAGTTTCTTAAAATATGAAATCTTGAAACTGTTTTCAGTTGAACTCAGTGTCTTTATATTTTCTTATAATATTTTGTTTACTGAGGCAGCTTTTTTTTTTCTTTTAATTAATCTTCAATGTCTCATATATTCCAGAAGTATTACGAGATTGATCTTAGTGGTTTTGAGTACTGGGGAGCAAACTGTCACTACTTTTTTAGATGGTAATCTGAAAAGTGCAGATGATTGTTGTTAACAGCAGTTGTTCTCCTGTGTGCAGTTGTTCTCCTGTTCTCCTGTTCTCCTGTTCTCTCCATTATGACAATCAGCAATATTTTCTCCTGTCCCACAGGAAGCTTCTAGACCCTGCTTTAGCAACGTGCTCCAAGCCATCCATGTTTCTAAACCTTGTCTATAAGTCTCTGAAGGCAGATGTGGTGCTACGGCGTGTGAAGGCCTTTGTGAAGAGGCTGCTCCAAGTCACATGTGGACAAATGCCACCCTTCATTTGTGGAACCCTCTACCTTCTCTCTGAGCTCCTGAAAGTAAAACCAGAGTTAAGGGTCCAGCTGCAGCATCATGTGGTATAAGATTATTTCTTTTTCTCATTGCTTTTACAATAAGAGCGATTTTCATAAGCACCTTTCCCTAACATGTTTATTAGTAACTATTTACTAAGGTATTTCTTGAGGTAGGGAGGAACATTATACTTGTGTGTTCTAAGCAGTAAAGTTCAGTTTTAAGTGCTGTATCAAGGACATAAATCTGTATTTCTTAAACATCGACCATCATTTGTTTAGATTTTTATAAGTAGCTTAAGACCTTTATGTGCATTTATCTAAAAAAATCAAGAGTAAATCTGGAAAGTAAAAGCTGTTCACTAATGGTTTTTCTTTTTTAGGAGTCAGATGATGAAGAGTGCTTTAAGGATCAAGAAGAGGCTGCAGAGGATGAGGAAAAATTTGTGGATGCAGACAAAGAAGTAGAAGATGAAAAGGGAAGTACAGAGAAAAGTTCTGCTAAAACAAGCAATTCAAATTCAACAGCCTCGTGGGTGCATCATCTGAACATGGAAGGTAAATCAGCAAGGAAATATATTAACAGCTAAGGGTCTACAGCAGTGACATGTTGATTGTGAGCTGTTGTATGATTAAGTGATTAAAACATAATTTTAGTTTTTAAATTGAAGTTTGGTTGAAAGCAACCAGTCAGAGCAAAATTTATGTGTTACCTCAGCAGTGATGAAAAGACTCTTGTGACTAGTGTATCTCACTTTATGCAATTTGTAATAAACACATTATTTATGCCTTAGTAGTTCACAGGCTTGGAATCCTTTGCTTCCATGTTCAGACACCTTCCAAGCAGTGTAGCCAAGGTTAGGATGTGTAGCTGCTCCCTGCTTGTGAAGCCTGCTAGTACAGTTTGTCCAGCTTTGAACTTGTGCCCAGTTTCACTGCTCCCTGAAGGCTTCTGGAGCTGGCCAGGGCTTTTCAGGACCATCCTTGGAAGCAGGTGGGAATTCAGCCTGTGCACCTGATCATACACAGTGAAGGGCAGCTGAATACCCAGCCTTTTCTGCTGCCAGATGAACCCCTGGCCTATCCAGCTGGGAGTGATGGGCAGCATTACTGGCATGGGGAAATGAGAATAATATTCTTATAAAATTGCCTGAGAAAATTTAAGTTGTTTTGCTCCCCTCCACCCCTCAGGCAGGAAGAGTGGAGCTTCCTATGATCCCATGCACCGAAATCCTTTATACTGTGGTGCTGAAAGTACAAGCCTTTGGGAACTGAAGAAGGTAGGACATCCTTGCATTGCTGTTGCTGTGTTTGTTAGGGTGGTCCTTGTACAAAGAGAGGAAAAAGAACTTAGTTATTCTTGAAGTAGCTACCTGAGCAACAACAGAAAGGTCAAAGCTGACACATTGTTCAGCTTTCAGCTTGTATGTGTTCCATGACTGATAATCCTGAGTAGGGAATAGGAATTTTTTAAGTGGAGATTTGGACAATAATAATATTTTTGACTATTGGATCTTAGCTTTGATCATTAAAGCTTTTTAATGTTGACTTAAATAAAATTGTAAGTAAAAATGTATTTAATGCAAATAATAGATTGGAACTTGAAGTTCTTTAGTTGTTAAAGTGCTTCATCAGCTTCATACACACTACTATGTGCATGTCTGTTATTTGGTGATTCACAGAATGATCTTACAACATATTTTTAATTAGAAATAAATGAATGACTCATGTTTTTCAGCTTTCTGAACATTTTCATCCGTCTGTGGCCCTGTTTGCAAAAACAATTCTAGAAGTAAGTGCTTTTGCTAGCTTGTTGCTTTGAAATTTGATATTTTATGTTAGATGTCTCTTGCCATTTGAAAAAATACATTATAAAGTGTCCTTGCACTTTGTGGGTAACTAGCAGCTCTGCAGAGCTCTATCACAGATTCAAATGGTAAGTTTTCAGTGGAATTACAATGTTATATGTAGACTGCTCACAAAGGTTAAATTTTGTAGAAATGTAGGTATTATATGTTTCTTAAAGCTTTATTAGAGTTTTTTGGTGTCTTTTATTTTTTTTTTTTAAATATGGGGACCCTACTACAGGAACAAATTATTTTTAAAAACTGTTGTGGTACCATGCCAAAACTACTCAAACTTTCACAAGTATGTATTTAAAATATTTATTTTTCATATGAGTATATTGAAATGGTATTGAAATGATGCTGAGTATTAACTGCTGTTAGCAAGGTACATTGCAAGGCTTTTTATCACTGCAACAAAGCAAAGGAGGTGTGATTTAGTTAAGAAAATACTGAAGTTAGGTAAAGAAGAACCTGGTCAGGGTTATGTGGTGTAGTATGCTCAAGTCTTTATCTTTTTGAAATATGTTTTAATGTTGTTCTTGAGCTGATTGAGTCTTCTGTGTTTAGATGGTGTCTTTCTAAAATGAAGACCTTAATGTTTTTTGGCTTTTTCTGTTTTTCAGGGAAATCACATTCAATACTCTGGGGACCCTTTGCAGGACTTCACGTTAATGAGATTCTTGGATCGGTTTGTGTACAGAAATCCCAAAGTCAGTAAAGGCAAAGGTAGGCACTTCTCTCTACCGTGTGATCTTGGTTATAGGTACTGTCCAAATTCTCATTCTCTCAGATTGGCCTTGTCAAGTATTTGGGGTGCCTGTGGTGGAACAGAGGAGTGGGATCAGTCTTCAGGGCTGAAAGAGAGGTGTCTGCTAACTTGGGACCAGCTGGCAGTCACATCTTGCTGCCCCTCACACCCACAGAGCAGAACTGCAGGAATAAGCAAGGGACAGGGAGATGTAAACACTGCAGAATGCTCGAGGCTGGGAGGGACCAGTCATGGGCTCAAGCAGAGACACCTAGAGCAGATTTTCCAGATGACTTTGGAATGTCTCCAAGAGCGGAGACTCCATTACTGCTCTGTGCAACCTGTGCCAGTGCATAGTTGCTCTCACAGTGAAAAAATGTTTCCAGTTATTCAGATGGAATCTCCTTCATCAGTTTGGCAGCCCATCACTTGATTCTCTCCAATATGCCCATGTTTCTTGCACTGGAAAGCCAAGACCTTGGCACAGGGCTAATAAGGTGCCAGGAAGACCATCAGCCTTCTTTGCTGCAGGGGCACAGTGCTGGCTCATGGTCAACTGGGTGTCCACCAGGACTATCAGGGTGTTTTTAGTCAAGCTGCTTTCCAACTGGGCAGCCCCCAGTGTATACTGGTACCTGGGGCTGTTCCTCCTTCAGTGCAGAACTTTGCATTTCCCCTTGTTAAACTGCAGGAGGTTTCTGTCAGCCCATTTCTCCAGCCTCTTGATATTGTTGTGGATGGCAGCACAGCCCACTGGTCTATCAGCTGCTCCTAACAGTTCTGTATCAATAGTCATAAAATAACAATTCCTCTCTGATTTATATTCTGATACAGAAAACACCAGCAGTGTGGTAATGCAGCCGAAGAAGAAGCAGTTTATGAAGGATATGCAGAATCTTGCAGGTAAGTCAGCCCCTTAAATAGTTAAGATTATGACAACTATGATGACAAAAAAAATCCTTGGTTGGTTGATGTAGATGTGTCATCTGCACTGTCTGTGCTGCTTGTCTTAGCAACAGAAGAAAGTGCAGTGGTGGTGTCTGATGTTCAGGATCAGACCTCATCTTGTAAGATGGAACTTTGGATCCATTGAATTGTTTTAAGAAAAAATGGCATAGATAAAGTCAGTTATTCTATAGCCATTTTTATTCTGTTTATTATGATTGAAAAAGGGCTTAAAATACCAAAAAATAGATCTGTGTAATTATTTAAATCACATTAGCTTTTCCATTAAATGATATGGATTACTCCATACAATGCCACAGCTGCAGCTTTTGTTAGGATGAGTGTAAGGTATCTTTGGCACTGTTATATTGCCAAGAGTCTTCCTGCCTCCAGAAATAAGCTGCCTTTTGTCCAGTCCCACTGTTTCCAACAGACAAGAGCAGGATTTGGTGTAAGAACCAGCAGTGAAAAAACAGAGCTAACTATGCTAACATGCTGCTTGAGGACCGAAGAGGTACCATCATCTGTGGTAGAGTCTCTGTAGCATTCCCAGGATGTGCTTTTCCACCAGCTTTGGGTCTAATGTGTTGCAAAGAAGTTTTAGTTATGCAAATTAGTAAAACTTTTATGTTAGGTTTTATGCCTGTTGAGTTTAAACTATGAATTTTAGCCTATACACCTTGTCACATTCTTTAGTTTATTCTGAGTTGAAGGAGCAGACTGAGGATTTAGAACAGAATTTGGGGAATTTAAGTGTTTTACAAATGAAACAGGATACAAAAATATGGATATATCAATAAAACTACAAAAGTCTGCAGGTTTTGTGTGTAGCTGATCTCTGCTGAGGCATAGGGAGCTGGGATTGCAAATCCTCTGGTACCTTCTAGTGTTCATTTGAAGAGCCTTCTGTGCGTGTGCTGATCTGGTTTCAGAAACTTGGACCCATGTCACTTAGAAATTACTATAATCTGTGCCCACTGAGATAATCTGTAGCCTTTCTTCTTTTGATTTACTTCTGAGCAGGAAGGAAGGGGAATGTGAGGGGGTAAAAAGCTCCTCCACAGGAAGCCTGGTCATTACCCTAGATCTGCTGTTGCAGTGTCATATTTTGCCTCAGTTCCCCAGGTTGAGGCTTGATCCCGTCCTCAATGTGCTCAGCTGGCACATGGTCCTGACAAGCATTTATTTCTACTGCCAGGGAATGCTGGGCAGAAGGAATTACAGTGTTTTAGTGCATGGCAGCAAGTTCATCTTACTCCCTACTTTTTTTTCCCGTTGTCTTAAATGTATTCTGCTGAAGGTGATTGCAGCCCCATGCCTTGCTGATACATAGCTGAGAACCTGAGTTTTTCCACAGTGTTTTTTCCATACTCACACTGGAGTACAGTCTGTGCAGGGTGTTAATTTGAAGAGGTTTTCAGATAAGCTCCCCAGTATTGAATGGGTGACATCGTGTGGCTGCTTCTGTCTGTGTGTGCTGCTTAACCTCTGGTAAGAGTAACCCCCATTTCAACTTGAGGTAAAATCAGTTCTTCTTTTTGTTTTTGCAGTCAACAGTAAGGAATTCCGGGCCAAAGATGAAAGCAAAATCCCAGTGGATGAAGTGTTCTTTCACAGGTAATGGAATACTTATGAATGTTCATTTTAAGTGTTGCTTTTTTAATGCAATGCTATTAAAATCCACTGCATTTTGTAAGTATTCGCTGGTATTTCAAGTATTTGCAAATTTTGATTGATTTGAAATGATAGTGCTTTTCTTGGACATAATTTTAACATTTTTCAAAAGCACTTCGGAAAGAATATCTCCTATGAACGAAGGCAGTCGGGGCTTGTAGTCCAAAATTAAGAAAGTAGACATTATAATAAAGATCCCTTAAGTAATGGGAAATGGTGAATATCTTGTGGGTTGTAATTCTTACGCATTAGAGCTATATATAATGAAAGCTGGAATATAGCTTGTTTATGTTATTAGCATCAAAGCTTATTAGAATGGAACAGAGCAAAAAAAGTCAGAGGAGCTACTTTTCAGAGTATTTCGTTTTTTATTACTCCTAGTTCTTTCTGTTTCTTTGAATTTCTTTTGATACAAAAATGCAATTGTAGAACTAAACTTAAAGTGATATGCGTTTGGCAAGATTAGTTTTTACTAGATCAAAATACTGGTTACTTGTGTCTCCTTAGGAAATCAATGTTTGAATTAACTTCATTTATTTTAAATTAATTGATACTATGATATTGAGGAGTATAATACTAATAAATAAATAAAATAGTAGTGTTAGTTTCAAGATTGAAGAAAAGCATATTAAAAACATGACCCTGTCTGAAAAGTTAACAGCTTTTTACAGTGAAACTGAGATTACACATTTAAGGTCTTCTGTACAAAGTACTCTTTTGTATATGGTCAAAATTACCCTGTGTTTGGTGGTTCTTTAACATGAAATGAAGGTGACAATGTCTGACAGAAGATAAAACTAAGACCCAAAAGAAGAGGGCTATGTGAGAAAATTTATTAAAAGTTGATGGGTGAATGTCTTCTTTATTTTTTTTTTTCCCAGTTATATTCAAATTGAATTTGATCCTTCTCAGTCTAAGGCAGATTTTTACACCTTTCTTGTGCTCTTTCATAAATTCATTGTTGTAGAATTTAACTCTGTGGAATTTGGTTATAGGGGTAAAATAGAAGCGAGAGATCTCTAAAGGTGGGTTTAGAGTATGGGAGTTTATTGTGAAAGAGTATGGGTGTGAGAGGCTTGCTGGGCTGCGAGATGCAGCTCAAAGCAGGCCAGAGAAAGAGAGAGAAAGAGGTAAAAAGAGATAGTAAAAAGAGAGCGATTTGCCGTTTACAGTACAATAAATCATCTTCTCTGTTGAATATTCTAATTCTCTTTAACCAATCTGAAACAAGTTACAAACTCTACAATATTTGCATGCAACCTGTAAGAATCATTACATTACCATATGGGGTTGTATTTTAAACCTTAAAAAAACTGCTTTTGGGAATCTCCTACCAGGCAGGCAGGGTTTGTTCTGACCTTTGGACCTGCCTAGGCAGAAGGGTATTGTTCTATCAAGAAGGAGGATTACCTTCAGCCAGCTGTACCATTGTTTCTTAGTTACTCTTTAACTCAAACCTTGTCTTTATCTCAATTTCAATTATACTTTCCATATTTCCAGCATCTTTTGCAAGGTAATCATATCTATAAGGCTTTCCTATTTCATCTTCCCCAACACATTATGTTAAAAATAACTTCGGCCATCTTTGGCTAGTGAAATGTCATTCTTTTAAATATTACAGTAGTGACTGATTTTTTGAAAAACAAAGAAAATACAAATCTTGATTTTAGATGTGTTTGAAACCATCACTTACAGTTTTAACTGGCAACCTACAGGGGAAGCAATTTTTAAAAAGTCATAAAGATCATTACCTGTAATTTTGTGTCTGAGAGCAATCTATTATTTCAGATTTTATTCAAAGTTTGATAAGAAGAGAGAGAAACAAAAGCGTCTGGACGATGAAGAAAGTGTGGAAGATGTGGATGATGATGAATTTGAAAGAGCATTGGGTAAGGCTGTGTTCTTCCTTGCAGTAACTATCCCAGTATTCCCTGCTTTTTCAAATTACTAATTTATTTATTTTATAGTTCATACTTTGTGAAAGAACCAGAGAGAGGAATATGGGAGTGGAAGAAAACTGGCTTTCCAGCTGCCCTTTGTGGTACTGCAGGCAGCAGTTCCCTTTGTAAAAGAGGCCTTGCTCCCACTGCTGCACTACCCAGCTTGTTTGAGTGGCTGGAAATTGTCTGATTTTGAACTTAAACTCACAAGTGGCAGTTCATGCCCTTTTGTTCTTTTCCTAATGTAGTCTGAGTAACCTTTCCTAAAAGCATCTAACATTTGTCTCTATTTTTTCTTTACTGCTTGGCCTTTTTCAGTCTTGCTTACAGTTTCTCTCATAGTTTCTAATGTCTTTCATGAGGTTATGAGTTCAGTAAGGTCATTGGCAAACTTCTGCAGTAGCTTTAGCTCTTCCTGTAGCACGTACTTTGCTTTGGAATTAGTGTATAATTTGTTCCAGAATTTAGATTTAGAAGTGTACCAGAAAATGTCCATTATTTTATTTTTTCAAATTTTATTTATGTGTATTAAAAAAAATCCGGTTAGCTCTCTATAACTGTTTTGTACAGTATTTTGAGAGAATTCTACATTCCTTTATCAGGGTTCTTAGTGACTCAATTAGTGTGGTCTGAGTTATGACAAAAATCTGTTACTAATTGCATTTGTCTTTTGTTATTAGTATCTCTAATGAGAATTTGCTTAATAAATTCAGAAGCTTATAAATAGTGACTCTATATCTAAAAATAACATTTTGCAGTGCTAGAATCATAGAATGGTTTGGGTTGGAAGGGACCTTAAAGATCATCGCATTCCATCACTCCTGCCACTCACCTTCCACTAGATCAAGTTGCTCAGAGCTCCATTCAGCCTGGCCTTAAACACTTCCAGGGATGGGGCATCCACAGCTACTCTGGGCAGCCTGTTCTAGTGCCTTACTGGAACAGTAAACATGCCCTCTCAGTAAAGGATTTTTTCCTAACACCTAATCTAAACTCTCTTTCAGTTTGAAGTCATTCCTCTTTGTCCTGCCACTTGCGCTTGAAAAAAGTCCCTCACCAGCTGTCTTGTAGCATCCTTTAGGTACTGGAAGGCCACAATAAGGTCACCTTGAAGCCTCCTCTTCTCCAGGCTGAACAACTTCAGTGCTAGGAGAGGTTCTCCAGCTCTCTGATCACCTTCTTTGTAGCCCTCCTTTGCACTTGCTCCAACAGGAGGGCTACAAAGTACTTCCTGGTTGCAATGACTTTGTATTTCTTTGCTTGTTTTGTAGTAATAACATTTTCCTTTCTCCCTAGATACATTTGAAGCTGCTGATAATGCCATTGTTGGCCAGGATGACCTTGATTTTGCTGGGTAAGACTTCAGATTAGTTCTTGCTCCTCTTGTCTTAATATCTACATAGAGTTTCTACTCTGTGAAACTAGAAAAACCTATTTTCAGAAAGGTTCTGAATATCACCTTGCAAAAAAGGCAGTATCAGTTTTACACTGAGTAATACTGGTTTTCTGCATGTCCCATAATGAATCATGATGACCTTGGGATGCTTATGAGACCTGTAGTATTGTATTGTATTGTATTAATTATTTATTTAACTTATTGTTTATTTTTATACAATGGAGTGACCCAGTGTAAAATCTTCTTTTTCCTGTTGTCTCGGGTTTCTGTTTGAGAATTACCAAGTACAAAAGGAAGCAGAATGAGGCATAATGGCACTGCTGCTATAAGGACTGGCTGTAACTGGACCTAACACAGTTAATGAGCTTTGTGAGATGCAGAGTCACAGAGCTCAGTTCTCCTGAAGGCAGCACTTCCATTAATCATGGGATCATTTAGGTAGGAAAGGACCTTTAAGTTCATCGAGTCCAATTGTAAATGATTAAGTAGCCTCTGTTTTACTTGAAGTATCTATAATGCAGCATTTGAATTTGCACAGACTTTTTCACTTGAGGCAACAAGAGGCTTAAAGTCTAAACTCCTGGTTTTGTGATCTCGACTGGTTTCAACAGAGCAGTTTGTGTGTTTTACAGAAAAGACTTTCTGAAAAGGAGCAAAGACACAGAGGAGATAAAATAATTAAGCTGTCATTTCTGCTAATTTCAGAATGGGAGTCTCTCCAGAACTTCTTAAAATAGTTGACTTTTATAATACAACTCTCTATCCTAATGTTGAAAACATACCTCAATGTATAATAACGTTTATTTTAGGTCACAGTCTACAATTTCAGTAGTTTGCAATGATGTTGAACTTCCGTAAAACAGTGTTAGCCAGTAGATAGATGTCATCTAGAAGCAAACAGTATTTTTCCAGATGAAGTGCTAAGCTTGTTACATCTTCTTTTAGTAATATAAAAAAGAATCCCAAAGGCGGCAAGAAAGGCCAGAGTGGTGAGGGATCTGGTGCCGACTGGGAGGATTCTGATGATGAAGATGAATTCAGCGATCTGGATGATGAGGAAGTCTCCTTAGGAAGTATGGAGGACGACTTTGAAGAGGATATGGATGAAGAGGCAGGTGTATTCATGGACGTGTCTGAAGATGATAATGACCTAGGTAAAGTGCCATTTATTAAAAAAAAAACCAAGAAGAAAAAGCTTTAAAAATAGATTATCTAATATTTAACTACATATCCAAATTCTAATTTAGTTACCTAGGTGGGAAGCTTGGATTTTAAGCAAAAAAATTACAAGTCCTTCTCTGTACAGTGAAGTCTTAAGAGTAGCATTTCCTGGCACAGTCTCGTAGGTGAGTGGGAATTAGGCATCTGGGTATAAAAACTTCCAAATGAGACATGTTTCTTTCATTCTGAAAGCACTAGCATTACAAAAGTAGCTTTATACAAAAATAACTGGCTTCAGTAGGCTGAAATATTAAAAGAGCTCGAGGAGAAAAAGAAGAAAATCTGGTAATTTACAGTTTTTGTATTTTTTTACACATAGTTAATTTTTTTAGATGAAGTAACTTTTATTTAAATGGCTGTCTCACAAGTAACAGCTTACCTTGTAATACAGCTATATGCTCCAGTTTTTATTACTACTGCAGTAGTAACTGATTCTTGCACCTGCATGGTTTTATTTTTCCACCTGAAAAGCACAGTTTACACAGAATACAGTGCATGTGCCTGGGAAAGCACAGATTAATAGAGTATTTCAGTGAATAACTAAAGGTCACAGGAGGATGACTGAAGGTAGAGAGGTAACTGTTCATACAGTTACAGTCTTTAATGAGATTATTATTTCATCAAACTTGCCACACAGACATTTGAATTTTACCTAACACCTGCTCTTAGCTTTTGTGTTTTATGTATCTTTGTATCATTCCCTTCTGGTACTGTAGAAAAAAGCATAAAGAACAGCACACCACAGACCAATTTTTACTTGTCTAGCTTGAAGAAATGCTAGATTTGCTTGTGTGCACTGCCTTTTAAAGACTTGGACCATTATGACAAATATGCCTAAAAAGGAATTTTAGTTTCTGCTGCATTTTAAATACATGTACATGGTGGGAGAATTGGAGACTGATGTATTTGGGGTATTTTTTCCTATCAGACCTGAACAATGACAAGCAACTGAAATCTGCCAGTAAAAAGGGCAAGAAAAAGAAAGATACGAATTTTGCGGGATCACTGGGAGGTAAGAAAACACTGACATGAAAGCTTAATACAATTAAAAGAGTCTAAAAACTTTTGGAATCAGAGGGTTTTACTAGAGTAGATTATCACACTTTGAATCTAGGTTCAGATTTGAATAAACCATAAATGAAAAGGCTGTCCCCCAGCTAGCATAATTCAGAGTAACAATCTGCTGTTGAAGAGCTGAGAGTTGAAGGAGGAATTTTGAAGAAGGATGGGGTTGTACTGGTGGTTTGTGCTTGTTACTCACACCTGATGCACAGATTTGTGCTACTCTTGGTTGGAAACTGGTTTTTTCCTTTTATGGGAGGTGGGGAACAAAGATTTCCAGCATAGCTAATTCAGATGATCTCGTTAAGAAAAGTTCTAAAAATTTAAAACATGGTGGAACTTTGTTTTAGTGTATTTGGGGACTTGGAAGTTGTGTCTTAAAAGAATACTACTCTTTGTTTGAAGGATGCAGCCGAGGAAAGAAGAGGAAACTCCAAGATGCTGGTATACTGGCATCTGCAGAAGAGGTGAGTTTGCTCAGCGCTTAACAAAAAGTGATCAAGCACTTTACCTGTTGCTTTGTAACAGAATACTAAACTTTTTCTCTTTAAAGTTTGGCTATCTGCTGGATGAAAATGCAGGGTCCAAGTTTGACAATATTGGAATGAATGCCATGGCCAACAGAGATAATGCAAGTAAGTACCTGCTGCAAGGAGCAGACAGCTGTAAAGCTGTAATTCACTTCTTTCCCTTCAGGTTCTGTACCTGAAAATATGAACCCCCTTCAACTGGAATACAGCATCAGAAACCACACAGCAGGGACAGCAGCTCAGTGTCAGTAAGATGTGACAGTTTTCTCCAGGGACAAGAGGTGCCCTGTGCTGAATACTAACTGGGAGTAGTGGAGTGAATAAGAAAAGTGGGAGGGGTTGTTGTTGGCCCTTTCACACTGTAAACAGGGACAGGCAGTGTGTCTTTGTCACACATTTGTGTGAATTCTGATCAGGTAAAGTATCCTTGATTCCTTAGGAACGGAAGGCATAAGGTATAGACTGTCTCCTTACAGTATCAGCGAAGCAGAAAGTAGTTTCCCCCAAATTCTAACTAGTTAAATGTGTATATCCCAGTTGAATAAACAGTCTTGCTGCTGTCACTTGAAAAATGTAAGGAGCACTCAAACACTACTCCCAATGCAAACATGTCTAGCATTAGTAAAATACAAAGCTATGTCTTGCGCTTTGAGATGGTAGGGTTTGTTCTGTGAAATTAAAAAGCCCACAGCTGTCTCAAAAAAAAAAGGCAGTTGGCACTTTATTGACTTTTATAAATACAGCAGTGAGGTTTTAACTTTTACATGATCCATCTGTATGCCATATCATGTCAGAGGTATCCGTCGACTCCTTACTTCTCACCTTTCCTCCCACAGATGTCAAACAGATCCAATGGGAAATAGAGCGTGACAAGTGGCTTCACAACAGGGATGTGAAAAGCATCATCAAAAAGAAGAAACAGTTCAGGCACAGAGGGCTGAAAAACAAGTTCAAAGGCAAGAAATCAAGACGATGAACTACGCGTTTTGATGTGGACATTTAAAAAAAATTTTATAAAACAGTTTTTTATTTAATCACACATCTTTCTTACTTCAGTTCTTGCTGCTTAACCATGCCATTTGGTCGTTCTCCCTTATGCCATGAATTCCAGACCACTCATTGGATTTGTAATAAACTGAAAAATACGAAAATCCACATCAGCTCTAAGTTAGACATCTCTGAAGAGCAGTCCCTTTGTGGCTAGTTTTATTCAGTGCATAACCTCCTGTTCTTAGGTCTCTGTCCAATAGTCTGACACTCCAGCCACAACTTAACAACAAACACTTCTGCAGTGTCTCCTGGGGAAAGTTTTAAGCAATACTAAGATGGGTTTCATACATTAAGATGCAACAGAAGCTTCAGCCATCCCTCTGAGGACATTGACTACAAACCTACCTTCCAGAATTGATGGAAACCTCTTCTGCATTGTGTATCTGAAATCTGACAAGAAAGATAAATCAGTTACTTTCCCAGCATATATTAAGATGAATAATTAAACACACTATTTTTCTAACTAGATTTGTTTTATTGAAATTTGTTTGAGCTCTTTAATTACAGTCACCATTAAATAATGGGATAGGAATTTTTTTTTTTAAATAATTTCAGAGACTGTACTCTGGTTACTCATACGTGCGGCCCCATCATCAAAGTGTTTTTTGAGCTTTTCTAATCACAATTTTGATAACCAAGTCCAAGCTACAGATTCACAGGAAGCTGCAAGCCTCTCACAGACTGACATGCAAATAAAACCAGGGAAAACTGCTTTGTTTCCTTGTGCAGATTTAATGTTCACTGAATCGTTCTGTGGGCTTCTCTGACAACCCAGTAACAAATCACAACAGGTTTATGCTATTTTAATTACTTACAGCAGCTCATAAAAGGATGTTACCAATTCTAGTCCTAACACAAAAAAAGCAGTAAAAGCCTCAGTTTGAGTTCACTGAGCTGTTAGATTGGCTCACTGCACCTTACAGAACTGCAATGGAAGAAAATATGCAAATACAGATAAGAACTAGGACCCAGAACTGAAAAAGTGGAGAAAAAAACCCAAAGATGAATGCCCAGCACCAAATTAGAACAACAGGCTGAAAACATCTCCATGTTTTATATGTACTTTCTAATAAAAATGCTAAGATGGCTGAAATTTAACAGCCCGACATCATCTGGATCTTGGAAAAGGAATGCAAACTGATGTGCAGGTTGGCATGAAGACCGCACCACCGCTGAAATGGGTGGACTCTTGGCCTCCCAGCCAAAGCAGCAGCTGCCTTTTGGCTCGCCCTGACCCTGCAGGTGGCAGGACATGCTCTTTTCCTGCAGGGACTCAGCCCTGTCCAAGCAGTGCTGCACCCTACAGAGCCCTGCATGCAAAATAAGGCCGCTGCTCCGCAGAGCAAACCTCCTTGTAGTAACCAAACCGCTGCTTTGCTTATTATTATTTCTCTGTAACCTGGGCACGGAGTCCTAACTCTAAGAGACATGAGGGACTGAAGTTAAATAATCGGGAAGGCGACGCTGGTCGCCTCCTGCCAGCCGGGTCTGTCCTGGGCCTGGGAAATGTCAAATCAGAGGCTGGGAGACCCAGACACAGCCGGGCCATCCCTTCAGGGGCTCAACCCCAGATGCCTAAAACAGGACTGATCAGTTCCTGCCTCATTTATGGACAGCCTCTCTCCCTTTTAAATCCTTACTGGCCCGCTGCTGTTACTGTAAAACCGCGCACGAATCGTCCTTGTTCCTGGTGTTGTGGTGTGCTCGCGGTTTATAAAACTACAACAGCAGCTCGTTCCTCAGAGATCGCCGGGGGCTCCGCCCGACGAGCCGTCCCTGCGTGCCGCCCCTCACCCAAGCCGAGCTCCTGACCCCAACACGACAGCATTTCCTTACAAAACGCCGCCGGCGGCCCCCGCGCGGAGGAGCCCCCGTGCCCCGCT